>WJEZ01000875.1:0-21955 GCA_009869925.1 Thalassaphorura encarpata
CACAATCACAAATCCATCCAAAACATTTTAGTGTAAACGTGTGCATTTACTTATTTCCATTTTTCTGCATAATAACGTCAACAATTTACCAGTTTAAATAATACTTCATGTTTAAAATTTTAGTATGAATAGATGAGCAGCAGCATAAACCAAACACGATGAAAGCAGAAATTTAGGTTCCCAAAGCATGCATTAATTGAGCCCAATATCCACTCCCTTGCAAAAATCATAAATTATATGTGATAAGAAAGGCGTAATAGGAAAATATTTTAAAGTAGTAATTGGATCAACCATGTCCATGACCGTAGCCACCAACGTTTGCATTGGCTTGCATTGCAGCCCATTTCGCTTTATTTGTAGCCTCCTGTGCTTGTGCCAGATCATGTAAGGCTGCTTGTTGTTTCTGTGAAAGGGCCCAAGCATTTTGCTGGGCTTGATGTGCCATTTGTGCCTAAAAAGGAAAGGTCAAATTAAAGTTTATAAATCGGAGAGACACATTGAATAAATGTTGTGAGGGTCAGGGTAGAATTGGTACGGTACCTGCCACGCTGCTACGGATCTTGCTTGTTCTACAGAATGATGTGCAGCATACAATTGTTCTTCTGCTCCATAACCGCCATGCTGGGCAGCACGCTCAGCATTTTGTTTAACTTCCTCTGCAGCGTGAAGTGCTCTGAATTTAACAAAATATTTGCCAATGAATTTTCAGGTGAAAGAAAATTACAAACCTTTGAGCTTTTGCGGATTGCGTAGCTTCAGCGTAAGCTGCCGCCGTCGCAGCATTTGTGGCTTGGCTTAATTGCTTGACTTGGATTTTTTTGGCCTCTGTTACTGCCGCAGCCTATTTTACAAAACAGAATTTGATTTAGATTGTAATACTGGGAAAATATACATATCTTCTTTCTTGATATAAATCATCTATACCTGATGAGCTGCACGGCTGGCCTGTCGAGCGAGAATTGCTCGTGCTTGTTGAGATGCTTCGTGAGCAGCTGCACCCTGCGCTCCAGCTGCTGCCTTAGCCTTTAAATTGTTAATTGACGATTTTTAATTTTTTTTTGACGATTTAAACATGTTAAGTTAGCATGGCCAGAGTAGTATAAATTGTATTAATTTCGGCAAAGCTTTTATAAGAAGTAGTATTTTCTCCAGACCTGATTTGCTGCCTGTTGAGCAATTGCAGCTGCACCCCCAGTAGACGATATTTAATTTTTTTTGACGATTTAAACATGCTAAGTTAGCATGGCCAGAGTAGTAGAAATTGTATTAATTTCGACGAAGCTTTTATAAGAAGCAGTATTTTCTCCAGACCTGATTTGCTGCCTGTTGAGCAATTGCAGCTGCACCCCCAGTTCCACCGCCGTAACCATATCCATCACCATAACCAGCTGTTCCATATCCGGCACCACCAGTGTGTCCAAATCCACGTCTTACCTTAATTCATAAATCAGAATGCGAAAATTTTTCAGAGAATTTTTAGAAAACCAACGACTTACCCTAACAATGGCAGAATTAGAATTGTCGCTTTCACCTTGACTGTTGTGATTTTCTTCATTGAAGGACAAAGCATATATAGGTAATGTGATTCCAACTTTAATTATACCGAAATATGAGATAAAATTATTCCAACAAAATTATGTAAAAATAATTATAAATAAATCTATTGCTTACGGAGCCTGTTGAGCAATTGCAGCTGCACCCCCAGTTCCACCGCCGTAACCATATCCATCCCCATAACCAGCTGTTCCATATCCTGCACCACCAGTGTGTCCAAATCCACGTTTTACCTTAATTGGGAAATGAGAATGTGAAAATTTTCCAGAGAATTTTTAGAAAATCAAATACTTACCCTAACAATGGCGTAATTAAAATTGTCGCTTTCACTTTGACTGTCGTGATTTTCTTCATTGCCTGACAAAGCATGTATAGGCAATGTGATTCCAACTTTAATTAAACCGAAATATGAGATAAAATTATTCCAACAAAATTATGTAAAAATAATTATAAATAAATCTATTGCTTACGGAGTATTAAAATTCCTATATTGCTGAGTTTTGGCAAAACTTGCTTAAGCATAGTTAGAGTTTAGCCGAAAATAGAATCTTAATTATTTTGTCACTTTCACTTGTTGACTAAATTTATGCCGAGAGGAAAGAAAAATGCTCAGTTCGTCTTCCAAGTTGAAATTAAACTAAGAAGTATTCATACAGAATCTTGCAGACTATTTAATACACATGTTTACAATTAGAGTTAAGGTTTTCAACATTACATTAATTTGAAACTCGGAAAGGTGAAGGCTTTCGATCTGAATGTACGTGTCATTCGCTTTGTCTCCTTCGTCGAGGTTGAGAAACAATCTCTTAAAATTGAAAATGTGAGTGAAATCTCATTCTGAACTGAACTCAATTCTCTTTATTCATTCCCATGCGTTACGCTCCAGTGTGTATGCATTCAAAATGAGTGATCTTTGTTCTAAACTTTACATTGATCTCGAGCCCCATTTTCTAATTAAACCGTGCATCATGATTGTGACATAAACAAATACTAGAGATTGGAATTTATTTACTCAAATGGTGACAACTGACGCAGATTTTTTCGACATGCATTGGTTCATCGATCAGTAGATTTAATTACTTAATGTTTTACTTTCCATTCAGGTTCTCTCGTTACAGAAATTGTCGTGAGTTTTCAGTGCTGTGCTGACATGAATTTTGACTTTTGGTTTTGCAATCGTTTCATCGCCTGCGGCCAACTTCTCCTTTGTATCCAGCTGGCACGTACCCTGTAGCGATTGTGTTGTACCAATTTCCAAACTTGGCTATAATTAAAAATAAATTAGAAATTCATTAAATATTCAATCTTGTGCAATTTTTATTTCGTTACTTGGCTGCTAATCCCGCATACGCAGCACTGTGTTGGCCTTGTTGTTGAGCATGATCTAATCCAGCGGCTGATGAAGCGGCTGCATTAATTTGGGCCTATAATAAAATAAAATCAAAGTTTCAAAACTTTATTACACCATGCATCTCTAACATTCACAATTACCTGATATTGAGCGACGAACGCATTGTTCGGAACGGAGACAGTCTTAAGAGCCAAACTATCAAAAACTACTTGAGGTCCAGTCACTCCACTAAATTGAGCTCCAGCAATATTAGTTCCTCCGTAGCCATTACCCAAAGAGCTCTGAGCACCAATCCCACCAGAGTATCTTTCGCCATAATTGCCTCGTCGGACCTAATGAAGTCTAATTTAGTACTGGACAAAAGAAACTGTTTGTTAATTTATAATTCCTGGATTACCCTATGATGAATTCCCTCGTCATAGTTTTGCCCTTGAGCATAACTGGAAAGTAATGCTAAAATGAAAGTTGATGAAACGAATAAAAGCATACTGATCAAATTTTTAATATTCCAACAGGCAGAGCAACTTAAATTGTAATAAACATGTAACGCCGCAATCGCAATCTTTTTATAGGCTCGTGTCTATTGAGTTCCGTTGATTAAACTGAAGTCTTGTCTTGGAAATTCATTCCAAAACAATGCAGTCTTGCTACAGAACCGAAGAATTGCATCCTAGTCAAACGATTATATGAAATAATGAGAATCGAGCGTGCATTTTTTCTTGTGACACAGTGGCAACATGTACGTTTTAAAGATTTGTTTTATTCTTTCACGGTTGAGCAAACATTTTCTTTCACTTGTTCCGTGTAAATGGGTAAAAATGAACCAAGAAAGAGAAATTGAAAGGCCGGAAAGACTAGAATAGAGTCAAATAAACAATTTGTCTCGTAAGAGAACGATGATTACTTCATCACTTCCTAACTTCCGTAGGCGTGTTTGGTTTTGCTCGAATTTAAATTAGATTGCATCATCCAAGGCAGGCTAATTTTCATTTCATTAATTAATTCCTTGCTTTAAAGAATATCAAAGTCATGCTAAGCAGATCATCTGATTGAACATTATTTTTGGTTAATGGAGCACAATCTTATAGAAGTAATAAAATAATTTTCATCTCTGCATTTCTAGGTTTTAGAAGTATATAAAGTTTATATCATATTATTATTTTGCCACATAGAAGTTTATGGAATTTGGCGAATTTCATTTGTTAAAAGCTTTCCAATCATAATGCCACTCGTATGTTGTTGAATTTACGCCTAACAATATTAATATCCGCCTTTGTAAGATCTTGGTCTTGATCCACCAGTTAGAGCATTGAAAACAGCCGTTTGAGCGTTGAATGAGCTTTGAGCTGAATGAAGAAGGGATGAAGCATCCAGAGTAGGTAAATCGTGTCTTGGGGCAGGGGCTCGATGAGTTGATCTGGAATTGAAAAAATTACAAGAAACGTAAAATCTTACCAGTAAGAAAAGAACCTGTCAAAGGTCAGTCCTAATAAATTGTTTTGTTCAATTTTTCAGTAGCTACTGTCAAAGTCATCTATAGTTTATAAATACCATACACCCAAATAAATCGAAATATTAATATTCTATCCTAACCAAATACGATTGATGACTTTTTATCCAGATTACTAGTCCAGGTCATTTAGTCCTCAATTCGGTCGAGAATGCAAGCATTTTCGGTTAAATAATACTTACGGAGTGCTTGATTGACCCGTACTGGCAAAATTAGGCATGATCAAACCAAAATATGGAACGTAGTGTCCACCGCCATACCCCGAAGCAGCAGCCTGCCAACCCGAATAACTTGGAGTTGGACTTGGTGCAGGTTGAGATGAGGAATGGAGGTTGTAGGAATTGATTCCATTGCTCTCCAGTGCATAAGACCCTCCACCACCTGGAGGTGCTCGAACTCGGAATGAGTAGCTTGAAGATTGACCTCCTCCAGAATGGGCACTGGGTCCTCCACCTCCTCCTAAATACTGAATGAATGGTGTGGCATCATGCAAGAATAAATAACTGTTCTGCTCTGCTCCCATTCCAGCTGAATTAGCTCCACCGAAAACAGGATAGACGGAAGCTCCTCTCTTCACACGACTGGATTCCTAGGGATTTCCAAATTAAAAGTGACATCTTTTAGGATAAAACCATTTAATACAAAACAATGCTAGCAAAAATAATTCACGTTTTTGCGTCGGATTTAACAGTCACGAACTCCTCTACTTTATATTTAATTACTAAATTCAAATCAGAATTTCTTAATTCTGATTCCAATGATTTTAACGAAGGACAATTCAAACTTCGAACAAGCAGGAACCTACGAAATGTTTATGTAATTAAGAACTAGCCGTCGTACTAACTTCAAGTCCAGCTGCAGCGCGGTAGGAGAATCCCATTACAAGAACACAAAACAATTTGAGTATCATTTTAATCACGTTCCAAAATAAATAGTTTCTGCTTATATTTAATTTGAGCAAATAACCAAAGTATAGTTTTTTCAATGGCCCAAATGGAGATACAGAATTTTTAACTGAACGAAAAATGAGAAGCTGAATGTAACAAACTAAGATGTGAGCTCGACTTGAGCAAGATAAAAACTACACACCAACGCGGAACTGGAATTAAATAAAATAAATAAAATAATGATTTCCGTTTAAATTAGAAACTCTGAAATTCAAATGAGACATCCCAAGTATTCTCCATGTAGACTTTATATAAGCAAGTGTAAACAAAATCAGTGAAACCGTAATTCAGCTCATTGTAACAAAGACACCCAGTGCTCTCACAGTTTGGTTCGTCATTGTGGAATTGGTTGGTGAAAGAAAAAAATCAGACAGTCAAGCCGAGTCAACTGAAGATGTACTGATCTATTCAGAAAAAAAAGAATAATTATAAGGAAATTGAGAACAATTACAAAGAGCAAATTTGTTTTACATTTTGCATAGAAATGGAAAGTCTTACTACTTCGACCTATTATAAGGCGAACAACCACTTGCTTTGTTATTTGCGTTTCAAAGAATTGGGCCGACGACTGGGCATTATTTCAAAGGAAGGTTCAGAGGGTAGAAGAAATCATGTTGATCAGATTATGCAAGACTGAACCTATCAGCTCTGTATCTAGTGTTCGGGAAAAATTCGACGAACTGATTACGCGTACATTAACACATTAGTTGATTATTATGTGCAATTTGATAAAGCTCTTGCCGACCTAAATTAAAATCATCCAGTGCATTCGTTAATTGGTGCGCGTCTGCGCGTGGGCGAAGAAAATTCATTGTTAAAGTAATTGTTGGAGACGTTTTTAGACGGCATGCTAAATTATGCAATGAGCTGATAATGGCAAGGATGATGGTCATTACTCAAGCACATAGAAAATTCTAAAGTGATTCCCTGGCGAGATAGTTGATCAATATTAGGACTCCATGTGGACCTGTCAAATGGCTCAGTTTAATTTTGTTTAATACAATGACACTCGTGTGTTCGCCAAATCAGTGCTAGTTGAGATGGGAAATTCGGTTGACTGGATTTTGTTTAACATTGTTTTCTCGCGTTAAGTTAACTTGCATAGAGTTTGTTCGTATTAGAATTATATTGTCTTTAGTTATAATACACTAAGTAATTAATATTGTTGAAATCTGAAACACCTGAAGTCAAATTATTCATATCAGTCAGTACAATATAAAATTGTGAGTAATATGATCGCTCAAAAGAATGTCGAAAACGTGAAGGCATTTAGTTTAAGAACAGCAACATTGCAAAGAATTAGGAGCAAAGTGAACAAATGGCACGAATGAACGCGGGTCCACATTAAGATTATCCGAACAAGTCCATAGTATTAAATAACTTTCTAAGAGTTTAGCCACTTGATATAAATAACTTCTGCTCATTTTTATAATTAAGTCGAATTGATCGATTTGGTATTTTACCAAATGCCATTGTAATGAATTGAAGGAAACGAGATAAGCGAATTTGCTACAAGTTAATGTTGCAAGCAAGTCAAACGTCTCTCTTGATTTAACTGTACTTAATATATTTTATTAAGTACAAAATATTCCATTCGGTTGTAGACAATTAGATGCGGATAAATATTATGGAAATAGAATTAGTTAAAGTTAAATTAAAATGCTGGTGACACTTTTAAGGAGTAGATCAATAACATTTTATTACTACACTTTCATAATTATTTCATCCTATTCATGATTTACTTTTATAACATCCCACATTAAGTGTATTAGCGTCGACCATATCCCCCTTTGAACTTTGACCCAGCCGCTGCACTAGTTCTTGTTGCTTTTGCAACGGCGCTTGCGTAAGGTCCAACATCAAAAGCCATTCCCAAGTCTCCTGCATTTATGGCGAAAAGATATTCGTTGAGCTGAGTCATAAGCAAGATTTCCTCCGACACCAGATCCAATGAGGAGATCTGAAGAATATGCATAACCACCTGCATTTCCATATCCACCGTGTCCAGTAAAGCCACCTCGTTTAACCTGTGATGACAAGATTTTTATACCAAATTTATCTTAACCTAAAATAATCCATAATCGATAATCAAAATCTCACCCTTGCAGCCCAAGCCATTGCAAACATTATTGTAAAAATCACACATTGAACGTAGAATTTCCACATTTTGAATTTCTCTGAAAGTTTTCAACACTAATGTCCAGTAAAGCCACCTCGTTTAACCTGTGATGACAAGATTTTTATACCAAATTTATCTTAACCTAAAATAATCCATAATCGATAATCAAAATCTCACCCTTGCGGCCCAAGCCATTGCAAACATTATTGTAAAAATCACACATTGAACGTAGAATTTCCACATTTTGAATTTCTCCGAAAGTTTTCAACACTACTCCATGGAAAACCAACTACTTGGCTTGGCTCATCAGAGTAAACCTCCAAAATTATACACTTCCGTCTTATATAAGTTTACTTTGAGGCGTGCACTTCTGACTTGTTTGATTGACCAGTTGGAATTGAAGAAATTGCGAAAGAAACAAGGAGTGATGTTAAGAGAAACCCTCACACAGTCGAGAATCGAGTCTTCATTCATTCATTTATCTTGTTTGCCGTGTACTCTTAATTCTGCAATACAAAGCTCATTACCTCATTCAAAATGCATTTCAACAAATTCAACTAGCATGAAATGATATTGTGTATCTTTTGACTCATTCTTGTGCTGACAAAAAACACTTTGTCACGACGTCGTGGAGAAAACGAAGAGTTGACGACACTTGTATAGCGAGATAATTAGACTAGTCCAAATTAAATATAAAAGACCAATTTACTAATACAAATACGATTTTTCGAAGCGTAATATTCTGCTGCAACGATATCGAAGTATAAACGTAATCAAATCATCTATAATCCCGGGTATCGGTCTAAGAAATCTCTATATCTCAATTTTTGTAATGTACACGATTCATTTCATCCTGTCTTAGGAATTCGACAAACTGGAACTGCCATATACAAGTTCGGAATCCAGCATGTCGGAACCAAACAAGATCCTATTGAAAACAGGATTGAGTTATAATCAAAATTTCTACAATGATCTATATTACTCAAATGACAACGGTAGTGATAAGATAAACAATTTACTTTTATTTAGCCCACGTTTTGACAACGATAACAGCAGTTGACAACTTTTGATGCAAGAAAAATGGCAGAAATAAGAAATAATCGGCGATACTAATGCTCCTGATTACTAATCCCATATTTATATCTCGTTTTACTCTTATTTATTTCATATTTACTCATATGCTTGTGCTCATTTGCTCGAAGCGTCAAAGTGGCTCATATTTTTCCAAACAGCAATCCACCATTTCCATATCCCCCAGAAGAGAGTACGGTTGGACCCTTTTCTCCCAAATATCCACCATATGAACCGAATGCTCCAGCTACAGTGATTCCACCAGCTGCACCAAGCCCATTTCTGCCAGAACCAGCTCCATAACCTCCAGCTGTAGAACCACCTTGTCCATGACCAACGAACCCACCATAGCTACCCAAAGCAGCCTGAGCGATTAAAAATTATACTTGAACTACAATCAATCCTTAGTTAATCTTGTACATTATTAGGATAATTTTTCTACATACAAATGTGCTCATCTTTGCAACTCCACTAAAATCCCCATGCCCTCCAGCATATGCTGCTCCACGCTTCAGCTGTATTATATGAAACAAAGACCAGCTTTAATATCAGCTTTAATAAAATAATATATGCCTAGTGTATTCCATAAAATTAATTCTAAGATTAACCCCTTACTCGATGTAATTGTGGTTTCTGTAATGGAACCCCATTCGTTGGATCTAGTAAAATTACTACCAGAACTAATGCTAAAAATATTGGAACCTGGTGAATTACAAACACCATTTCAAGCTTGCTTTTCGTAAAACTCTTGCAATTCAAGATATAAACTTCCGGAATCAACTGAGCATCAGTATTTCGCTTCACTTGTACTTATAGGTTTCCAACTCCATTGTCATTATAACTAACATAATCCAACCCTTGAAACAAATCCCAACACTAGCTCTCTGAATCACAACAATTTCATCAGCTTAGTTCAGCCAAAACACTGAAAACACACAGTTAAGGCGGACAGGCTAATTTATTCAACAATTCAGCCCAGCAATGTGGGATGGACTTACTACCTTAAGATCACAGTATAACTCAAAGGTACTTATTTATTTGTAATGAATTAGACTTGAACGTGCAAAACAAAATATTTTTATTTGCCTCAGGTTAGGTTCGGACATACAGATTTATTTAATCCAAGCATCTAAATTACGAATCTCGCCCGTGCTCTGGTAATGAAATTGAAAATTACAATCTGAAATTGTCACTCCCTATAACTCGACTTTGAATGTCAAATCTAGGAAGGGAATATGGATAAGAGAGAAGTTTCTCAATCAGTTTTGGAAGTATTTTTATTGATAATTTTTAATTGAAGAATTAAAATAATAAGATTTTGTGTGCGTCCGAGTGCAAAAGTTGAGAAGGGGAAAGATGAGAATTAGGAATATAATGCATTGGGCTGAATGGGAAATGAAAATGAAATGCCATGCCCGTCTCGTCTGTGGTGGAAGGCTGCGGGAATTATCAATCAGAATTGAAGCACAGGGAGAGTCTGGAAAGTTCTACATCCTTCCACACGCACTTCACTTCGGCTCATTTCAACAGAATCACTTTTAAACTTCACATCACACCGACTCATTCTCATTTTTTTGTATTTCAATTTGATATCACAAAACTACTTGTATTTTTCTCTCTTTGAAGAAAGAAAACAACCTACTCAAAAGGTAAAATATTTTTAATCATCAACAGCAGCTTAAATTAGTGGCAGTAGGCATCCAGTTCGAAACAACATGCATACACGGATTGCTATCTCCCGGCACAATAATTTTAACAAAAGTAATTGTGAAACTAAAAACGTAATCAATTTCATCAACATTGCAGGCATTTGAAGATTCGAAGAGTTTACGTAGACAAACTACTGGCAGTCCAGATCAGAGTTGAGTTCATTTTGTTTGCTGGATTAACTGATTAAATAATATCCAGGACCAAGAGAAGAAAATGTCCGGAACGGTAAGGAATAAGTTTGTTTTTCAGATTTTTAGATACGAACTTGGCTACAAATCCCAAATGTGAATTTAGTGTATTACTTTTAATTTTCACCAAGTATTATTATAAAGAAGGGACCTGAAAGTTAATGCATACTTAAGTATTAAGCTCACTCCAATATTTTTATACATGTAGGAGGCTGAAGCAGAAAAGAACTTGGGAAATGCCGAGTACAAAAAGCGGAATTTTGAAGCTGCTCTAACCCACTATCAAAACGCCGTGAAATTGGACCCAACTAATATTACGTACAAATTGAACATTGCTGCCGTTCACTTTGAAGAGAAGAAATACCAAGAATCTATAAATGTTTGCCTTGAAGCAATTGAGGAAGGAAGATCCAATCGTGCTGACTACAAATTAATAGCAAAGGGATTCACAAGGATTGGAAATGCATACCGAAAATTGGAGGATTACAAAAATGCAAAGACCTATTATGAAAAATCTTTGAGTGAATTTAGACAAGTTGAAGTTCGGAACTTATTGTCGGAGGTGGAAGCAATTATCAAAGAAGAGGAAAGAAAGGCTTACATCGACCCGGTTAAGGCTGAAGAGGAGAAGGAAAAAGGAAATGAATTGTTCAAGCAAGGTATGTCTGCTAAGTCTGCTTATTTCATCCCGAGCGAATTCAAATAACTTGTCTTTACTAAAAGCTCCATATTCTTTTAGGTGATTTTGCGAACGCCGTTAAATTTTATTCTGAGGCCATTAAGCGGAATCCAGAGGATCCAAAATTATACAGTAATCGTGCCGCTTGCTACACTAAATTAGCTGCCTTTGATTTGGGTTTGAAGGATTGTGACAAATGTGTTGAACTTGATCCAAAATTTAGTAAGTCAGCACTTAATTGAGCAAATTTGATTTAATAATTTCTACGACATAAATTAATAACCAATTTTGTAAATAGTCAAGGGATGGATTCGTAAAGGAAAGATTCTTCAAGGGATGCAAGATTCTGCTAAAGCCATGTCTGCCTATGAAAAAGCATTAGAACTGGATTCAAACAACGCGGAAGCGATGGAAGGATATAGGCTTACAATGCAGAATGTTTATTCCAATCCTGAGGAAGCCAGAAAACGTGCAATGGGTGACCCTGAAATCCAATCTATACTCCGTGATCCAGCCATGAGACTTATACTAGAGCAAATGCAGAACGATCCCAAAGCTTTGCAAGAGTAAGTTGTCCATATTGTTTCTTTGATTTGGTTTTTATTCTGATCAATTTGGTTATGAAGTTAAATTGTAATAATTCTATTTCTTAGGCATCTGAAAAACCCTGAAGTAGCTGGAAAAATTCAAAAATTGCTTGAGTCTGGTCTGATTGCTATTCGCTAGTTTCAACTTTCAAGACAAAAAATTCTACAGAAGGCGTTTCATATTAAGATGAGAACTGTGCATAAACTGGATCTTCGTTCCGTATAAAATTGTGACTTTAGTGTTTGTTTATATACCGAGTATCACGTTTGTACAAACATGACCCACAATTATTTTGAATTTTGGTTCCAGTAATAAATCAGAAGGAAGTTATTCTGCAAGTCGTAGTTGAAACTACTTGCTTTCTAATATCTCGTGGTTTTTCCAAGGTTTATTTTTAAATTGGCATGTTATCTATTGTACACCGAAATAAATTACTTTCTTGAATTATCCTTTGGAATATAAATCTAGACTAAGATGGTGAGTGAGCACTGAGGGGATTCAATTAGAAGATAAAATGATAAAATATTGTCTCTGGATATTGAATAGGGTGGTATTTTCGAGTGTCCGATTTTAATTCATACCTATTCTTCATTGCTTTTTGGAATTAAACCAAAATGATTTGTGTTAGCTCCAAGTCAAAGTTGTGACCTATGACGTTCATCGCGTTAAATTAGGCCAGTGCAATAAGACAATTTTTTTACCGAACTTTTTCACCGGGACACATCTTGTCCCGGTGACATGGCATCAGATATCATCCCTGATTGTTTTTGTTTACAATTTGATCCTTTCACTTTCCTTCACTATAATAAAACTAAAAGTTGACCGCTGCAAGACGACCTCCTTCTGACTTGGACAACCAATGCGAAAGTAAAATCTGTGTGATATCAAATTCCGAAAAATTGCTACAATGTATCAGGTGATCTTTGAGTTTTTTCTCTGCATTTTGTGTGCTTTTACTCAAAGTGTCACTAGTCAGTGTGCGAACGGAACGTCTAATAAAGCGCGCGATATTGCCGAAATTGGTTTTCCGTCTACCGCTGAAGATGGAGTGCATTATAAATGCATATACATGCATGTCACATCAACGTTAACACAAGTTAGGCCTGCTGGCGACAGGTTCTACGAATATGTCGTAAGTTGGCCATTTTCTCAATCTAAACAAGAGTCCCGACCACGACACTTAGAAATAGATAAAACAATACTTTCCCTACTTTATTTTAGCATCGGCGTCTGGATGGAGTCAACGCAGCTGAGGGAGTGCTTCATCTGACTTGTATTGTTTTGACGCCTGGACTTAATACTAAGGCCAAAGAATACGGACTGAATTATTTGAGACCTGGAGATTTCTCCTCAGATCAAAGATTCTTAGAGTTTCCTCAGGAACATTCATTTTATATTACTAATACCTCAACTGAATATTACACATATCCAAGTTGTCCCTTGAGGAATGATGAGAAATGCATATGTTTCTGCAATAATACGGAAGATTGTTGGGATAGGGCGTGTACAATTGTTAAAAACGATACGAATGGTGTTCAGCTACTCAATCGGTGTAATCATCCATATCAATATTGCTATACAAAAAACGGTCACGATTATGAATGCAGGTGCAGCTTTAGTAACCCCAAGAGTGAGGGTAGCTGTGGCAAAGGCGTTTTAAATTGTAGCATGCCATGTCCTGACAAGACGGACAGCTGTAGCAGTAATCCATGTAAGAATGGTGGAACATGTCATTCATCAGGCTCCAAAAGATGCACTTGTCCGGTAGGATATTTGGAGGACGATTGTAGTCGAAGGGACCCCTGTGTTACAAGCAATACATGCTTGAATGGTGCAACATGTAAGGATGCCGGAGGGACAGCAATTAAATGCATATGCCAAGAAGGTTATGACGGGATCAATTGTGAGTTTGTGGATTTATGCAAGATAAAATTTGTTTGCACAAAGCATCCCAGAGCACCGAATGAAATGTAATTAATGTTAAACATACCGGAGTACAACAATTTTCTTCACCCTTAACTTTCATTCCAGGTGCAAGCCCTGCAGCAATAATCGACCATGTAGAAAAACTTCTAATATACCCTCCAAGTCCAATATCTATTATGATTATTCCTGTGACTGTGGACAAAGGTTTGGCGGAGACGAGTGTGAAATTCGGAAGGGAAAGATCGACTTTCACTTTCCAGATAAGCTCAAAACTGGGCAATATGGACTTTTCATAATAGCATACCTCGTGCAAAATGAAGGCGATGATTTAGAAATCAAACTAGACTTAGGGAACGGTTTCTCCTTTGACTTAAAGCCGATAAATTTTCTTCGGCATCCTTCTTCCGACGCTTCTGGAGATGCGGCTTTGGACCAAGATGCTAAGGCTTCCCTCGACAAACTTTACCCATCTCGAGGTAACAAAAGCATTTCATGCAAATGAAGGAAGAGTTAAAAAGTAAGAACTGTCTGTATTTTGTAGATGTAAAATATTTTGCATTCCAACATCATTACTCGGTCGGGGAATATTTTGTAAATACGGAATACTCTAATGGAAATGCACAAAAGCGTACTCCGCCAAGTACCTCTATAAAAAAGATAACAGTTGAAGGAGTTGGTTGCCTTCCCGTAGTAGAACTGCTCAACTGGTAACATTATGTGTTCAATTCAAAACAATAATTAAATAACATCGTGACAAAGTTATCGCCTTTTTCAGTGCCCACAATATGAAACTTGAAATCCCGAAATATAGAAGTGCTACTAGATTTGTGATTCCTGCTTCAATATATCCAGGTAAACTTTGCACTGCTTCCGATGTGTTCACTTATAAATGGAATTTGTATGAACTGGAACCAGATTTTCCCTTTCCAATCAAAGGTAACTTTACTCAAATTAAGATAGATCTCCTCGAAACGTATATCCTAAGAATACATGACATTTTAGGAAACTGGAAGAGCTTAGAGAATATAGCTGGTTTACAGCAAAATACATTGAAATATGTAGTTTTTCCTCCAAGACAACCTCCACAGGGAAGATATTACTTGGAAATTTACGTTTCAGTTGTTGGCCAAGATCATGGGGTGGTCGATTTTGTACGAAAAACATGATTGATATTTAATAACGACAGTAGTATATTCGTTCATGTTTCAATGTAATTCAAAACAGTGCATTTTCGACGTGGAGGAAGGTCCTCCAACAGCATTCATTAAAGGTGGAGCAATTAGAACAATTGATCCAAAACAAGAGAATTGTTGAACTTAATGCTACGAATTCTTATGATGAAAGTGACCCAACAAAATCTTCCTTTCTTACATATAAATGGACGTCAATTCCAAGTCCAAAGACACCAGGCGGAATTATTTGCCCTGGAACGACATCACCAGCTTCATTATGCGATAGTAACTCGCCTAATTTATTTTATTCGCACTTATCACTGATTTATATTTATATATTTCTATTTATAAACAGAATCCTTGATTACAATTGATCCTGCTGTAATGGCACGAGAGAGCAAAAACTACGTTTTCCGAGTGGAAGTTACAAACAGTCGAAGCAAGAAAACTGCTATCGCAGAGCAAAAACTAGTATTTGAGGATAATTCTATTGAAATTGATATTGTGTGAGTATTTGAGATTGGGATAGATTCCTAGATATGCGTATTCTTTAGAGTTTACAACTTTTTAACATTCAGGTGTTTAAATCGAGATAAAACGTGCGAAGCTGATGGAAAGTGGTGTCGAAATGCTAAACTACTATTTCACTGCACTTGTCCAGCATGTAGCGGTGGGTCAAACTTTGAATATGAGTACGAGCTTGATTCGACTTTGGAAAGTGTGAGCTTTCCAGGGGAAGGGTTATTCAGAGTTCAGCTCCGCGAGGAGGATAGCAATCTAAATGAGCTCTCGTTCAAATGTAAAGGTATATCCAGCTTAGCGCATGCTTAATCCAATATATTACCTGGCACTCGAAATCCTCATAATTCACTTTATTTTGGTTATTTAGTCGAGGATAAAAGCACTGGAAAAACTGGTGAAGCTTCCTTTCTTATCCCTCTTACTACTAGCGACTGTTAAAGGATCTTGCAGTGTCGATCCGCTGAGTGGGACTTTCCTTGTCTCAGAATTCACAGTCACGTGTACAGGATTTCAATCTTTACATGATCCATTGGTTTACATTGTCTACGCTCGGCCTAAGGGGAGCGACTTGGGGCTTCTGGCCGATAAAGGTCTACTCATGGCTTATGACACAAACTCTGAATATTACAAAATTGAGTTTTCCCTTGGGGGTGGATAGTGAAAATTGGACTGTTTCGATTGAAATTGAAATCGTGGACTCATTTGGAAATACTGTAAAGGCCCAACCAATTGAAGTTCAAGTAAATAAACTAAATAATTCTGACATCGAAACGGGCTTGATTATCACATTTTGCTTGTCACTGAAGGTAACAAAAGGTATTTTCACGGATGACACTATACCTGAACAGATACTCAATACAAATCAAGACGGTTTGGGTGGAGTTTTGCTCAAGAGACTAGAGGCCGGTGATAATCAACGAGCCCTTCAACTAATGATTAATCTTTTGCAGTTTGGATTAGAAAATAGTCTCGATTGGGAAAAGCATGCTTCTAAATCTATCGATGTTATTGCGAAGGCACTTCTAGAGGTATTTTGTCTGTGTAATGTGTAACCCCTACTAATATTCGGAAGTATGGACAACTTATTTTATTTGCCAGATTCCATTGCACAGCGAACTAATTGTCCTACAAGTAAATCAAGCACTTCACCAGCTTGTCCAATTTACAAATACATCGGATGAGGCCCTTCGGGTTTCGTCACAAATCTTATTTAATATTACAAAAAGTTCGAGGCACTATGTCAAAGCACATGAAGAAGTCATCAGAATGGAAGACCTTTCTAGTTTTGCCAGGTAGTGTTTCAGGTTCTGCCACTCAAAAGTCTTAAGAGAGTAATCGTTTTCTTTTTGTTTTGTTCTGCTCTTCTGAAGATGTGCCAAAGATTCCGCCCGACATATAATGGTTGAAGGGATTAGCCGAGGAAGGAAGAAACTCGCAGCTCAGCGATTGGAACCAAGTTTCAAAGAAACAAATGTAGAATTCTTTCTAGATGAACCCGATGAAGTTCCACGGGAATACTTTGTCGATATTCACGAAGATGACAATGTGACTGATATTAATGCCTTTGTAAATAATAACCTAGAGGAAGATATCCAAGCTGTGAGTTACAGTCCACAGTCGACGACATTGTAAAAAGCAATATAAATTTATCCATCCAATTAACTTTTGATTACAGTTCGCGCAGTTAACATTAAAAGCATACCAGTCTGTTGAGACTGTTCTGGATGGAACGGCTGAGCGTGAAGTCATCTCTGATCGTGTTGACTTTATCGAAAAAAGAGAGCCCGAACTCTCAGCCTCAGTTCAGGTACTGGGTGCAAGTGAAATTCCGGGAAAATCATTCGTGAATGCCAACGTTAAATTTATAATTCCATCGAATTCTGAAAAGTATCTACCTGGTGGGATTGCGGAACCGATTCAAGTTGAGGTATTTTACAGTGTTCTGGACATTGAATTCAAATATTTCTTGATTGAATGAATGAATTTATAGATGACTGAGACGGATTTTCAAGTAAATCCATATTTTGATGATCTGAATATCGTCATTCAAACTCCTGTTGTTTCGTTGACCCTTAAAGATGAAAATGGAAATCTGATTGAATTTGGAAGTGATTCGTATATTGATATTTTTATTCCATTTAATGGTGTTTTGGACAAAAGTGCTCAGGTAAGTGGAAATGACGACTATTCCTAGCCCTACATGAATGATATGACCCTAGCCTGGCTCCGGTATCCTTGAATAGGTATCGTCTGAGAAAGTGACTGTGAAAATGATACCATTCTCTAAGATTGACCAGTCAAATACTGATGTTAAGATTTATCATCTGTCACTTCATCATGGAGCCCAGTTCAGTGTCGAAGTGCAAAGTGAATCGAAAAAAGGAGTGCAATTTGCAGTAAGAACCGATATTTTGTAAATATAAAGGTATAAATTTATGTTCTCACATGAGTTTGTACAATTTAAGGTTACTGCGGTCAAGGACTTTCTGCCAGAAAAGTTCCATTTCTGTTCATTAGATTCCACCATAACGCAACGATTGAGTGATACTCGTACTGTTGCCAATTTCGACGCTGGGTCTCTGGCGGATGTTGGAATGTAATGAAAAATACTTAATATTTTATAATAATTTTTAATTTATATTATTTCCTATTTTAACTGCCACGCACTTTGTAATAGCTCCACTGAGGTAGATTTTTACATTGGCATTTGGCCTTTTGAGGAAGGTGAAATTGGGAGTTATGATCTGACTTATACTGTGAGATTTTCTCAACGAAATTGTTTCGTCCGAAACGAAGATTTTGAAAAATGGGATGGACATCTTTGTGAAGTAATTTTTCTTAATAAATAATAAATTATCAAAAATTCTACAAGAACATTCTAACGATATAGATTGGTGAATTCGGGAATTCTACTCATATTCACTGTCGATGTAAACATTTAAGTATCTTTGCCGGCAGCATGCTAGTTCCACCGAACAACCTTGACATTGTGAAAGACATTGAACTAATTTTTGAACTGGATAGGAACCCAATTGTCGCAATAACAGTTGGAGTCGTTCTCCTATTTTATTTAGTTCTCTTGATCATTTCCATTTACAAGGATACGTTAGATCGAAAAGAACATTATGGAATTACCATTATGACTGAGATTGGAGATGATGCTAAGAGTAGCTATTACCTCATCACAGCGTTTACTGGGAGTCGGCCCTATGCTGGAACATCCGCTAATGTGTCGATACAAATCTATGGATCTAATGGCCGTAGCACAGTAAATTGATTGCTCAATTTCTTTTGAGCTTTTTACTCAAGGGTAATAATAACATTATTTTCAGGTGTATGTACTGAAAGATCAAACACTCTCAGTATTGAATAAAGGAGGTATCGACACGTTTTTAATTTCTTCTGTAAAGGATCTCGGGGAGTTAGACCGAATCCGAATTTGGCATGATAATAGTGGGACAAATCCTGGTTGGTAAGTCCAAGACATGACTATAAAATTGATTCCCTTATTAAATGTGTCGACTTTACTGTTTCAGGTATTTGAGGAAGATTATTATTAGAAACGTAAAAACTGACGTTCGGTGGTACTTTTTTGTGGAGAAATGGCTTTCTGTCAGCAATGAAGTCGATCCTTCTATCATCCGGGTAATTTCTGCCAGCTCTGCAGAAGAAGCTAAGAAATGGAGCCGTCGTTTCCGTGATAGACTTGTAGATTCGTTCAATAACGCACATCTTTGGCTCAGTGTTTTTCTTCGCCTTCCAAGCTCAAATTTTTCAAGGGCTCAACGTTTGTCATGTGCTGTAGCAATTCTCACGTCTTACATGCTCATTAATATCATGTTCCATGGGATTCCAACTACTGATTACAGTAAGGAGGTTTAATGTAATCATTCAGACAAACGAACATTTACTTTTATTTTTGCTTCCAGGCAACATGATTGAAATTGGAGATATCAGTGTGGATACACTTGCGATCGTGGTTAGCATACAAACAACACTATGTGCACTTCCTTTTGGATTTATCCTTGTCCTATTATTTCAGTAAATAAAAAAAATGACAAATTTATCTGTTGTTGAATACAATACATTTTTTCTAATATTCCAGACGAATCAGAAAACGAGTAATTCCAACTCTCATAATTTGGAAGAATAGTGCAAAGCGAAGGCCACGACCTGAATTCCATGAGGCGCACCTTTTCCTTCCGACAAACGATGGAAAAACTAGGCATGTGGTTCCCATTGACGCAAGAAAATTAGAGGAAGAGGAAGAGCGTCCATTTTCAATTCCTTCTACAGATATTCAAGATAGTGAGAAATGGATTGCAAAAGTCACAAAAAATATGAAAGAACTTCCGCCTTATCATGTACCGTCACCGGATGCCTTTGTTCGAACTATTGGTGGAGATACACCAAAAGACGCAGCAGGTTAAGATCAGAGCTAATTGAGGCATTACAAAGTTTGTAACTTGAAGATTTTTAACAACTTGTGTTTAGACAAGCGCCTTAACAATTTGCTTCGCGTTGGACGACGGTCGATCATTGCAGCAATTCGTGAGCAAGACCCTTACGCATTTTGCTTCAAAGGAGACAATGATAACAAACGTGTTGAAGAGTTGATTGATGAAAGTATAATGAAATATGCAGACTCGGAGCATTTGTGGACCAAAATGTCAAAGAAAGATCTTCAGCGTCTTGAGATTCAACACTTGCAAGAAATTCCAAGGTTTCAGGATCCGGTCAAGGTAGTTGAGGTTGACGAGGATAAGCCAAGAGATAATTCTTATTTTGGAATTGCATTGGAACTTTACGAAATGCCTCCTCTGGAGAAAAAAACTTGCTATCTTCCATGGTGGTTTGTGTACATTGCTTGGATTCTGTGCTTAGCTACGATTTTGATTACTTCCGCATTGACCGTTCTCTTCGGCCTTAGTTATGGCTACTTGAAAAGTTTACATTGGCTTTCACAAATTTCACTCTCATTTGTTGTGTCTTTGGTTTTTATGCAACCGTTGCAAGTATTCATGGTTGCATTGATCCTTACTTTCATCTATAGGGTAAATATTTCAATCATTAGCTTTGAAAAATCTGTCAAAAATTTTAACGGCAAGAATCCTTGTAAAGTAATCATTACATAATATTTTTATGAAAGAAAATCCATACGACTGATGAAGATAGGTTCCAAGTTCGCTTGTTAGAAGGGGACGAAGATATAGGAAATCCAAAGCCATTACGATTGAAAATTTTTCGCCCTTCCAGAAATTATCCTCCTTTGACCAGTCACGAAACATTTGTAAGGTTTTCGATTCATATTAAATTCTGTACAAGTAATAAATTACAAAGAAGAATTACATTATCACTTGCAGAAACTAAGGATTAAGGCTCGTCGGAGAAATATGCTTCGTGTTGGTCTGATATCCATCCTATTTCATGTTCTTCTGATGATTTTCCTCCTTTTTATTGCACATTCCAATCAATCCTCCCATGTAACCAAATCACTCAAAATTTATTCAGAATTTAAATTTGTTAATCTTTGATTATTAATTTAGTCATACTTAATGACTGAAAATCTAAGAAATATGTTTGGACTTCATGACGATTTTGAAGACTGCGAAAGATGCAATGACAAGTTTACAAAATTGACAACAGAAGCAGAGTAATTAATTATTGCGATCTTGACCAAAACGAAATTTAGTTTCAAGAATTAATCATAATATGATTTTTCAGATTTTTCCATTACATGACAGACACTTTTTTGGACATTGTGAATCCAAGGCAAAGGTATTCTGGGACCAAATTTCCACTACTCACCAAGATTGATTCCCTATTTCTGAAAGATGAGTCCGCTTATTTGATTGGGATACCGAGGCTTCGACAAATTCGTATCAAAGGAGGTAATTACGTCAATAAAATAAAATTGAATGCATCATTATCTCAGAACCAAATTAACTCACGTTAAACAAACAGATATTTGCCAAATTCCTCAATCGCTCAAAGTTCTTCTCATTGGGACGGACATAGAGACAGAAGAAAATCGAGCCAATTTGAACACTTTTCCTTGTAGTGGTCACTATCAGAAGGACGCAGTAGATACTGGAACGTATAGACCGAGTTGGAAGCCAATCGTAGGAGGAAACCGAGGGTGGGAGAGCCCGAACGATGTTTGGAAATATAAAACAGAGGAAGAGACGAAATCTATTCCAAGAGAAGGAAGATTGGGCACTTACGAAGGAGGTGGTTTTGTGGCTGAGTTGGGAAGAACTTACCAGAGATCGGCCAGTGTCCTCTACTATTTAAAAAAGACGGATTGGATTGACAGTAGGACAAGAGCAATTTTTATTGAGTTTCTAATTTATAATGCGAATGTTAATTTGTTTGCTGATGTTGTCCTTACAATTGAAAAGTCAGCCAGTCAAGCTTTTCGGACAAGATCGAAGGTTAGAAGACAATTCAGCATATGATTATCGTTTCTTCGATACATACAAAAAGTATGCTAATTATTTATTTCAGATTCAATACGTTCGTTTAACTTTCCCTGATGAACAGGACGATTATCTGATATTTCTTATCATTTGTCATGTCATAGTCTCTGTGTTTCTTCTCATTTTGATCATTCTATTT
>WJEZ01000876.1:0-21952 GCA_009869925.1 Thalassaphorura encarpata
AGCTTTAGAAAAATAGCTTCACTCAAGTACTCTTGTGCTGTACTAGAAGTGTCCGTTCGTCGTCTTTGGATCAGATTTACGACCCGAAGTTTTGTTACCTTAAAAGCGAAGACAATTTATCTTCTTATGTAAAACAATACAATACGATGCAATGCTATGCTCCCGGAACTCGTGAATCTGAATCTGAATTTCACATGTGCTCCTACTCCTGTCTTGAGTTCCGGTCCGTCTATCTTTGCATTCAGTTTAGTTGGGGTGCAAATTTCATTTCTATTGTCTTGAAAGAACTGAACTTGTGGGTTGTACGCTTGTAAGTGCGTAAAAAAGTAAAGTTGGACGGTTTTTGTATGTTAAAACTGTACTTTGAGTTCGGTTGATGCGAAAACCAGAGCAAGTGCATTGCATTCTTTTTGTTTTGGATTGCATGGGAAAGGAAGGAAGAGTGAGTGAAGTCAACTTGTGCTTTCTGTCAAGTTTTGTTTGAAACTCAATAGCCAGAAAGAAAAGACGGGATTTTAGCTTTGGCTTTGGCTGTAATTAGTTATGCTCTTCTCCCATGCCAAAATGAAGGAAGGAAGAGATTAAAGTGACTTTAATTGCTCTTCAGTCTGAATCAAGGATTCTTGGACTCATTAAAGCGTCAAAAACCCTCAAGAAAGAATTTGCGGATGGAACCAACAAATTGGCTGACTTTGATTGTTGGTTGAAGAAAAATTATGATTGTTTGACAAACTCAATTGTCTTATCTAATCTACTCTCATAAATTTGGTTTGGTTTGCTGGTTAGGAATTTAGCTAATAATTTAAACACACCGCTCACGCGTCCACCTGGCATGAGTCCATGTGTTGGGCGATACATTTTATTTTCTGATTGAAATAATTGGCCCATTTGGAATTCCTAATCTAAGATTAGATTTGGGTTTTGAGTTTGAGTATGAATTTGATGAATTTCTCACAAGAGGCTATGAATTTAAGAGTGAGGGCGTGAAAGGAGGAGGAAATGGACTACCCATCCGATTTGTCAAAAAATAAGTGCGTAAGGAAAACTGAAATATGCACTCATAGATTACCCCGATGCACTAGCACTACAACTAGCCTTAGCCTCCCTTCCTTTCCTTTAGTAATATTCTCAAAATGATTTACGACTGCGGGAACAAATCCATTCTGCCGGTCGTCGGTCGGGTTGAAACACACTTGGCTAAATTGTTTTTGCGAGAATTTTATTACTCTGATATTATTTATTGGTGTTATTTCGCACAGTATGAAACCATGTATTGAGAGTGATATTTCTTCTTCTTCCCTTGGATTCTGAGATGGGACATGCTGTGCCTTATATTTTTATAGGAGAAGGGATAGGTGTGATGTAGCTTTAGTTTAGGCGCCTGATATATGGGACTCCCTTTGGATCCTAAATTTTTGCAGCCAGGCAGTCGGCGGCAGAATCCTTTGCGAATTTCATTCTTCTTTTTTCCTTTATAATCCCATGCATGCCATGCAAGTGTAAACGGGTCCCATAAATTCAAACCGGCTGAGAACGATTATTCTTTTGCTCAGAAGAAGAAGAAGAAGAGAAAGAGAAGTTTTTGGGATGTGTTGAATGAATTGAAGAAAATGAATCAATAATTAACTCCTTCATGGAAACTCAGATCTTTTGGTTTGAATATAAATGGACGGCGGGATAGTAATTTGTTTGACACAGTTTTGAACCACAACCAAAATGTCTTGTTCCAGGGCAGCAGGGTGGGGTTAGCTTTGGTATGAGATGGGATATGCAAAATTTCCCTTTCGCCAAAAGCCAAAAACTTCCGGACATGGCTATATATACTAGTTCCGAATATAAACTCAACCAGTCCATGCTAATTCAGTGCAGATTTCTCCATTCGAAATCCTTTGGTTAATATGTCTCTTTGCATGTTAAAGGATGAGAAGGATTTCTTGCCCTGGTGCCAGGACATCCGCAAAATGTCTTAAATTGATATAATGCTCTCGGCCTCCCCCAAAGTTTAGTTTCTTCAGAGTCCAAGTCCAAGAGTCTTTACCACAGAACAGAACATGAAGAACACGGGATGTACGTTTAGTTTAGTTTTCCCATCCATATAAAGTGACTCATGCTAATGATAGATTTCCCTCTGTCATACTTAATGCAAATATATGGGTTTAGTGGGAAGCGTGATTTTGGAAACAGAAAGGACTTGTTCCTTTTCCTTCGTTCATCTTGACTCTTGTCTCTTGAACTGAACCACTCAAGTGTAGCATTTAGTCCTACATGTCACTTCAATGTCTCGCCCTCTAGTGACGAATGCAAATGCACGGCTTAACCAATATATTTTAAATTTTCCGCTTCTCCTTAGCCGTTTAAAATCAGAATGGGTTAAGGAGTGCCCGGAATGGATTTGGAGTTTAATGTTAAGTTACGACGATAAATAATGGTGTGAGCGGTTGGTGGTTTAACACTACGCTCGCTTCAGAACTACGAATTTGTCAGAAAAGGAGAGAAGAAAGACCTAGAGTTGCAAACATGCAAAAAGGTCAAGGTGTGTTGGATCTTAAATCTTGAGTTTAACTCGAGTTGTCTTTGCATTTCCTTCTTATCTCATTCACGAACAAAATGTAGTCAGGCAGGCAGCCCGAAGCCAGAAGATTCGGTCATAGATTCATGATATTAGATGGGTTCTTAGTGAAAAACTTCTTGCCTTCCATTAATTTCATGAATTGATCAGAAACCACAAAATATTGTCTAATTTTGTCACGCGGTATTTAGTAAAATATTTTCAGTGCTCAAAATGCTCATACCCCCTGTCTGGGTTTCAGTACGCATACCATTGTGATAAGGTTTGATAAATATTATTAAATACACAATGGGGTAGGGATATGATGCCCCTGTCTTGATCTTGGTTTTTGGTCCACGAAGACTCTTGAGATGAATAATAAAGTGGACGTTAAGGGGTTATTGTTGTGTAATGGATGAGTGGCAGGCGCTTAAACTCTCGTGTGTTTTTGTCAAGTCATCTTTGCTTGGGAATCTCATCTCTGTTCCTCTTTTCCCCTTTGGAATTTTTTGACTCTGTCGTAATTGTGACTCATGAAGGGTAAACGGGAGTGAGATTTGATTTAAATAAGAATCCTGACCCCACAAGGGCTCCTCTCTTGACCTCACTCTTTCTTTCCCAACATTCTTCCTCCAGAAGAAGGACCAGGAGCTCTTTTACGCATTTAATTTATGAGTGTCATTCCCATTAATAATAATGCCTTGCCTTTACCATTGTGCTTCCACATTCATTAAATTATAAACTCATATTTACGGTCATGTTTACGTTTTTACAGTCACCACACGGTCTCAAAGGAATCCTTTCATTCTTATTCCTACGCCAAGGAAATATTTTCACATAAAAATTCTTCTGGACTCAAATAAATTTAGAGAAGAGATAAGTACAAATTTTAAGGTTCAGGGGCATGAAATAAGAGGTTATCTACTCGTGGTTTTACTGTACGGTAATTTCTAACTAACTTTTAATGCATCTTCATGAAATCTAAAATCAGAGCATTGTACTTCAAAATGAGTACGAAAAATCGGATACTTGACTGTAATGTCGGTTTAACCATACAAAAAATGCAAAGTAAAGTTTAACCAACCGGACTGTACAAATCAATTTAGTTTAGCCGCAAAACAGTACAAAGCAAAGGAATCTACCGCCCTGCATAAAATCTGTGTATTTAGTTTAGGAAATGTGGTTTGGTCAAAAATAAACAAGAAATTGCTAAAGAACCGAACCCATGTCTGTAATCAGATCAGAGCACAAACACTCCGGCACCGCACCTTGCAAAATGAGTGTACTCGTTTGTATACAAACACTTTTAGCAATGCAAATTGTGAGAATCGCTGCTTTGTCCATTGTATATTGTGAGCGATATCTGAGAGGACAGGAAGTCTAGCTATGTTAATCATCCCTGTGTTTGCTGTCATCCAGAAAACAAACACATTAATCAGTCACTCACTTTCATTCCAACGGAAATGGGATCAATGAGACCGCTGCTCCCCGAGAAAGCTTTTTTTATAAAATTTTGAAAAAATGATTTGTTTTTTGAAATGCCACACTGACATTGAATTTTCAATTTGTAACCCAAATAATTTCGTGGGACTCTGATTTTAAATTTTAACATGTTTTTTGTCGTTGCCTGTGTGCCCATTATTTTTCTCTATAAAAATGTGGCTGTAAAAATACGATAAGACTTAATTCTTCAGGTCATGGTCTAATGAGTCAGATGTGACTTTGGTCCGTTTCAATACACTGCATTGGGTTTTACTTGACTGATATGAAATCGGGTCATGTCTTGACATGAACATGAGGTCTCCTGAAAACACATAAAGAAAGAGCTGGTTGATTATGTCATATTTATTTATTGCACTGCATTGCATTGCATTCCTCAACACTGCACTGCGTACAAAATGAAAAGGACGCAAAGAAAACTATAGCATAGCGGATGTCCCTTATTTATTTTACAAAAAAATTAAGATTATTTGGGAGACGAACGTAGGAAAAATGGGTCCAAAACAATAATTCTTATGTATTTGATGAATTTGAAGCAGATTGAATGACCATTGAATTGACCAAACCTTCGTACCAATAATTCAACCCTTTCCTGAGAATTTCTTTTACCCTTATTAATTCCAAATAGAATGTCATTCAAGTCAAATAGAAGGATTAGACGATTAGGGTAAAATTCTAGCATTCTAGTCAAACTACAATGTGAATAAGTTCTCATCAATTTTTTCTCAAGTCCAAATAGTTTCATGTATAATAGATTCCTTGAATTGTTACCCTTTTTCTTGTAATCTTAAGTAAACTAAGGTTATTACTCTCAAATTGAACAAAATTATTCATCAGAAAAAGTAACGTCGTTACAAAATCTGTTAAATAATATTTCTACGATTTTGCCGATGAAGAACAAGTCTGAAAAATGTACTTTGTTTAATTGTTAGGATCAGCGGGATTTTTGAAAATTTTGAAAGAAGCCACGCATATATTCTCTTCGTTCTGGTTCTCTCGGGTGTATATAATTTTCGGATATTTTGTTATATACTACTGATACTGAAGAGAGAAACCAGTTTGAGGGACTCGATTTGGTCTCCTCCGTCTGGGGTTGCGCCGGTGCTGGTGAGGAAAAAGAAACCCTGTAGGCATTACGTACGTACGGCGCCCCAGCTTTTAGTTTTGCCTCGTCTGGTAAAATCTCTGTACCCCGCCAACACAAACTTTAGTTCTTCACCAGTCGAGCCAACGGGAGGACCACGCTACGCCGCTCCTCTAGAAAACAAAGTAAAATAAATTACAAACTCGACGATATACAATTTTCAAAAATACAAACTAATCAAAATATACAGTCACACATAATCTAACCAAGCAAATTGTTGTGGACAAAAATGTAAGCAATACCAAACCACAAACTCTACGGCCATTCGGAGTTGAACATAGCTTAGCGTAAGTCGCCAGTCGAAATGGCTATTGAAATTTAGTGAAAATATCATTTGGTGTAATTTTGAATTACTGTACTCCACTGTGGTCCAGAATTTGTACGTGGGCGTATTATTTATTTAAAGATGAGAATGAGAGAAAACTAGCGAAACGACGAACAAAGTGATTTAGGATGAGTGAGATTGACTTTTGTGAACAAAGTTTGTCATCCATTTCCTCCTTCAACATTTGAGTGATTTACGATATGGATTTTTGTTTCGACCTTTTTCCCGACTTCATCATTCTAGAGTCAATGAGACCAAGTGGATTGTACATGTACACAAGAAGAAGCCCAAAGTAAAGTTTTAGTTTCACCAAGTAAGAAAAGAAAGAAAGAAAAAAAGTTTTGCCCACGCCAACGTCGTAATGTAATGACAAATTGTTGCAATGCAAGTGTTAGTTGACATTTTTGAGACAAGTTAATGAAAGGAATCAATCAGACAGCGACAGAGTCAAGAAATTGAAAGAAAGTTAAGTTATTCTCCCGGGTTCGGTTTTTTAGCAGCAAGTGCAAAGGCAGGCAAAGGCCAGGCCAAGACCCGCCTGAGTCAGTTCAGTCAGATTGAAACTTCNTTTTTTAGCAGCAAGTGCAAAGGCAGGCAAAGGCCAGGCCAAGACCCGCCTGAGTCAGTTCAGTCAGATTGAAACTTCTGTTCCCCTTCTGATTCAATATTGTCTAATTGAGTTTTCTCCGTGTTGATTTAGTTTTTAACTCTGGTGAAATCTCTGGAACTTGAACTGGAACCAAGAACTTTGGAGCTGGTGAACTGAAGGAAGAGAGAGAAATTAAAATATACAATAATTAAGGGAAGGCGACGACGGAAGGAAAAGAACAAGAAAGGGTTGTCGTCGTTTCGTCGTGTTTCGTGGTTCCACAAAACACGAGTCGACAGTGTTTGTGGGATTTCTGTGTGCAGAATCTGAATCTGAATCTTAAAGTGTGAAAATCCTTGGGAAAGCAAAGCAAAGCAAAGCAAAGCAAGTGACAGCATAGCACAGCCCAAGGATCACCAAACTAAATCACAACTTTACTTTGTGGAATTTGAATTTAGATTTGACAGTGAAGTTGAGTTTCTCCCTTTGCCAACAACACACAAGTTTGAAATTTGGAGTTTGGGACACTACTCGCCGAAGGATTCATTGGACGATGAAGGTTTGTACAACAAAATTAACTTTTATTATTTATTACTACGAGCAAGGAATAATATTATAGCATATCAGCATTAGAAATGAGAGTAGTTCACTAGTACACTACACTACACACGTCGACGTACGTTACGTTACGTCCACGTCACGTCATGATCATTCTAATCCAATTATTGTAAACAACCAATTAAAAAGGAGGGAGAAATGGTGTAAAGTGTAAAGTTTATTTTCACGGCTAGCCTGGCCTAGATGTTTGATTTGATGTCTTACATGGTGCTAAGCTTTGCTACGAGTTACATTACATAGTCACTAGTAGTTTTCATTCCATTCCCTTAATAATTGCCTAAGTTAATTTGCTCAATCCGTGCCGCACTCCACTGGTAGCAGGGAGGCAGGAGTTATACAAAATTATACGCCGGGCAGGGCAGGGAACTCTAATGGACTAATGGGATTAAGGAGATATTTTGAGTTTGCATATGGAGAAATTGGATGAGAAATTAAGCGAAGCCAATTAGGCTGGGAATAGGAATAGGAATCGTAGTCGTAGTAGTGAGTAAAAACTTAATTAATTAAACACTAATTGAGTGACTGTGACTCCTGTGTGGGGATGGAATGCATGGGAAAAGTAAACTAGAGGATGTTCTTCATTTTGACCAATTACTCTACCCGGCTGCTGCTAAGAGAGAAGTTCGAATAGGAGGCAAAAAGATGTTTAAAGACCCGGGTCGGGCTTCTTAATTTGCTGCTGCTGGAAGCTGGAGAAGAAGTTTTTGAAGAGAGATCTTGAGTGAAAAACAAAGATTCAAGTTGAAGTTTCCAAGACAGATTAGGAGCAGAGATTTGATTTTATCTCTTAAGAAGGACTGGCTGGGTCCTTTTCCTATAAGACTTAATAACTTGAGTGAATATTAGGTTACGACGACGTCCGTCCTAAGCTCATGTTTTTCCTCCAGATAGATAGATAGATAGAAAATTTTAGAGAGAATTCGATGGTATTAATGCCCTAGTTCTGTCCATCTGTCTAATTTGGTTAGAATCCAAAATTTATTTTATTTTGCAAGAATTCTGCCCCCTTATAAAATTGTTCGTCAAATCGTAGAAATCTCATTAAATCTTAGCATCTAATTTCTCAACCCATTGTATAAGCTGTAGCATCTTGTGTTTGTGTAATGTTTGTGTTTTGCAACATTACTTTTGTTTTCTGGCTAAAAAGGATAGACAAGAACGGAGTGTGAAATGAAAAATGCGGAAAACTTTGTAAGTTTTAAATACCACTTAGCGTTTCACCAAAAATAAGTGGTAGTGCAATGGTACAACATTGGTTGACGCATCTCATTATCTTTCTTAGTGATGTTAGCTGCTCAGAGCGTCTTATCTTCTTTCTTTTTAAGCCAAAGACTCTGGAAAATGTGTTGCTGTTGGGACAAGAGAGGAGACAAGATCTGTACTGTGCTGTGCCAGGATTTGAGTTATTGTCACTGCCTGCCTTTGGGTTGGATGGAATCTTCTTTTCTTCCTGGCCTGGCCCAGGCGGCATCTTAAGAGTCCTAGTACCTAGTGCCTAGTCGGACATTCAAGACCAACAACGACTTGAGTGTGAAGCGATTAAGTAAAGTTCACTCTGGAATGTTGTTTCGCACGGCAATGGCAAAAACTAAATTCAACCAGCCATAACAACACATACACATGCATCCACTGCACTACCACTTCCATCACATCACCATTATGCATTAGACAATAGCACCATTGGCATTGCTTTTTTCTTCCATTTGCCGCCTTGTACTGTACTGTGGTGTTCTTACACCACGCAAAATCGTAAATTTCACCAAAAGACGAACCTCACAGAAGGATTTGTATCAAAATAACTCTGCTGGCCGGGAGATCAAATCTTGACCTGTTTTGGTCGAAATTGTACAAAATTCAATTCTCATGTATACAATTAGCCAACCAGCCTGTTTTGGTTTTGGCCCTACCGCCTTGTGCATGCATTGCATTGCATTAAAGGGTAATAAAATTCCTCCCTTATGTTATGTTCTCTTCTCATGACTGGGAGCTAGGCCAGGCCAGGACCCTTGACGAAGGGACTTTTTCCTTCCCTTACTACGTTACGTCCGTTCAGTTCTTCATCCGTCCGTCCAACCGTATCCTTTACCTGTCTGTCGGCCACCCGGTATGGCCATAGCCGTAAGTAAAGAAGGAAAAAAGTACTCAAATTAAATGAAAGGAAGAAAGAGAGTTGGGTTTTGTTACGTTTACGCTTGGCTCAAGGTTTACGTGTTAAGAAATGTAGACTTCTGCTGTTGCTTGGCCGGGATCAGATGGACAAGAACGATAGAAAACTAAGGAAAGAAGATGGATAAGGCATATCTGACTAAAGCTAAGGTGTACAAAAACCTGGCTGCCAGGGTTAGACCAGAACTCCAATACAATGAAGAAACCAGGCAATTGCTTTCCCATGCAATGCATGCAACTTGCATGCATTGCATTGCATTGCATTACATTACATTATATTAGATTACTCTAGGGTAACAGAAAAAAAATGTAGTTGGGTAGCGTGCATGCATTCAATTCACTCCTTGAACGATATTTCAAAAAAAACCCGAAGAAAAGACAGGGAACTGCACGTATTTCTTGTTTCTTCACTTTCTCGGAGAAAAATTCGGATTTTCAGGGGAGGGTTTTCACATGGAGTGCTGGGTGCACTTGTAAATGCAATCAAAAATCCTTAAATCGGGGTCTATGAATAGAATGACATTGAATACGAAACGGAACGGATCCCAGCAGATCTACCCGCCTCCTCACTTATTGCATCCATTCTATTGTTGTGAAAAAATCCATTCAATTCAAACCAGAGATGCTAGCAGCAAGAGCAAAAATCCCTACTCTAGTTGATTTATTTATTTTCTTCTCCCGGGCATCCAAATTTATTATACATTCAGTTCAGTCCAAGGGAAAAAGGAGGGGAATTTGCAAATATTTTATTTGAATCCACAAAATACCTTGGGACGGGACGGGACGGGACAGAATAGCTATTCATCCTCAGCATGATAAATAAGGAATACATTTGTTTATTTGGGATTCGGTTTTTTAGAAAATTCATGCCTTGCCAGTGTTTGGTCAAACTGAGTGAGTTAGGGGCTAGCTGGCCGGCCGTTTGGTTGACTAATGGTTTGTTTCGTATGTTTGGTGGTTGAGAAGAAAAATGCGACTTTTTTTATTCGCACGCCAAGCTAGGCAGTCAAGGGAGGTTGAGTTGAAGGATTGGATTTCCTTGGATCTCGGACTCGTCAGACTGACTGACATTTTCTGGGAGGCTCTCTGCCTCCTGGACTTAATTGATATGCAAGGCATGTGCGGGAAAGGATTGGACTTGGACTTGGATCTAAGTTTTTAAAACATGCATACATGCATGGTGGACTTGGATTTGAGTATAGTGAACTGAGTCAGTCAGAACCAAGTTGGTTCAATAATAATAAAACATTAGACAATATAAAATATCTGAGATAACAATTGAATGTAATGTAATGGTCTCCGCCCCACTACAATGAAAAGCAACAATGGATGGATGGACTGGATCGTATCTGAGGCAGTCAGGCCGCCGTTTATCGATTTTAAATTGCCGCGCTGCACTCCCCTGTATTTGCCTACGTTTACGGTTAACCACTCCTGTCATGCCTAGTTAGTTCACGAACATTGTTAAATCAAATCAAATTATTCTACTTATTTTATTTTTCCTTACTTTAAATATTATTATTAAACTACACTTCCGGGACTTACGTCTTGGATTTGGACTTGCATACAATTTTCTAAATTGAACTTAAACACTAGAGTTGTGGGTGGACGCCAGGAATCTTGAGAAAAAACAGCAATTCTAGAGATTTGCAGGCACTATGGGGAATTTACTTCGTTAAATTTTAAATTGCAAGGTTGCAGTCAAGTGCATTTGCATTCGAGTTCAAACGGTTTTTTCAGAATTAAGGGGCTCATAGTTTTCTGGTTAAAATCTTTAACAGGGCGAAATGGGTTGAAACTAATGAGCTAGCTAATAATCCAAGCTATCTATGGAAGTTTAATGACGAGGCTGGGATTGGTTTTAACTAACAAGGGATGAAAGGGCCAAAGGTATCTAACGACTTTCCTATCGACAGACAATCCTCGATTTTTTTAACAGGGCTAGAGACCAAGAGACAGCAATGCATTCAACTGAATTTTATTTTCTCATCCACTTCTCTCATTTAGATTTGAACTCCGGCACAACTTTACCTTTGACTTTTTTTTATCTTCTCATTCAAGACCAAAAAACTTTTTTGATGTTGTTATCTGTTGAGCAACGACGACGACGCCTACAATGGGAACATTTTCCCTCTTGCTTACTCTTATTGCCATTTTTCATGTGCTTGCATGCAAATTGGGATTTCAGATTCTGTATTTGCAGAATTATCAATTCCACAAAAGAAATTTTGTCGATATAATTCGTAAGAATGACGTGTGTCAGACATTCGCAAAATTCTAGGAATATATTATTAGGTTTCATATTGCGAAATTCGAGATGTGTTTGAATAGAAGTTCAGTCTTCCTATTGTGCTTCTTCATCTCGTCGAGATTGGAAGTCTTCATTCTATTTTAACCCTGAACTTGCGAAGAATGTTCAACGCTTGAGAGGTTTTAATCTGCAGTTTGATGATCATCCCTGAGACTTGAGAACTTTCTTCAAAGGATTTATTGAAATCTTTTGGGTGTAGTTAAAATTTGAAAAAATATGTCACAATAATGACTTGCAATACTCATAATGCCTCAAGATTTTTTTTATTTTCTTATGCTTTTCTTTAGCTTCTTATTTAACAACTGCCTTACATTATAAGGCAAATTCGATATTTTATCGATCAGATCAATTATAAAACTCCAATTCCGTCCTACTTCTATATATATCCAAATTCTATTTAACAGATAGAGCATTAATTGATCAATACATCCTAGAAACGAATTTTTATGTTAAGTAAAATTGTAATGAAAGATAATGTTATGCCTAAGAAGTCGATGGTGTAATACTGTGGAACTACCAATTTGTCAGGAAAGGAAAGACCAAGAGTTGAATCTTGAACGTGCAAAAAGGTCAAGGTGTGTTGGATCTTAAATCTTGAGTTTAACTCGAGTTGACTCTGACTTTGCTTTGCATTTCCTCCTTTCTCATTCTCACACGGCAGACATGACGACAGAAGATGCGGACAGAGATTCATTCTGAGGTTTTTGAGATTAGACGGCTACGTTGCTGCTAGTGAGAACTGAGCTGAGAACTGAAGCTTCTTGACTTACCTCCTTTGATTTGCCAAACTAAACTGGCAAACGAAACCGACCGTGCTTTCGTGGTGATTCGTCTAAAGTAAAGTAACTCTTCTATTCAGCCTGGCTTTGGCTTCAGCGTCTTTACAGATCAGTTTTGAGGGTGGCCCACAATTTATTTCTTCAGTTCATTTTTATACATTTCGCAATGATTTTGAGATTACTTTAATATGTCTACTTAATTCACACTAATCTTACAGTTTAGTCAAGTGGTATTTAATTTAAGTTTTTGCAAACCAAGTATTGGCATAGCTTGTTTAAATCTGAACGAGTGGATAAAGGGAAGAAGTCAGTGGGCCTCCTTGGCTGCTGTTGGCTGAGATTTCGGTGTGGTTAGATCTTGTTTTCCTTCCTCAAGTCAACTCTTTAGCCCAAAGTGTCTCTTTCGGAACAGATCACATTTTCCTCCTAATTTATGGATTCCATCGATTAGTGAAACCAGACTAAGGACGACATTCATGCCTTTCCTTAGTACACATTGCTTTACCAGGCTGCCTGCTAGTGTGTTCGTCCCTATTGCATTTTCCTGTGGTCTGATCCCACGGTTGCCATTTTCTGGCTTCAATATTTTTCCTTTCTTTTGAATTTCGATAAAGAAGCTGAAGTAGTAGGACGAGAAACTTTGCTAGGCTCTGCGAAAGGGTTTCGTCTGCTTTGCAATATACATGTCATTTAATCTTTACGCTTAAATGGCACGCCAAGTTGAATCGCCTTCATTTACATAAACGACGATCAATTTAACGGTAATGTCATTCCAAAACAAGGCGTAGAGTTAAGCTAGAGTTCCTCCTAGAACAAACTAACTAATCCATGGATAGTGGCAGTAGCAGTTGGAGTATTAGTACTTGACTTTTAAACTCCCGACGTGAATTCTGAAGGAAGAAGAAAGTGATCATTCGTCCTCTTCTAATAAGTGGGGGCCATTACATTAGAGTAATGACAACCGTTGGTTGCTCCTCTCTTTTGTTTTTAACCCATGAACAATGTTAATTCTCTGTGTTAACTCAACATGCGCTTTCGATTAAGATTCATGAATGGAAATGGAATATGCGTGCAACAACACATGCGCCGTGTACATAAACTTATTACGAAAAATTATTTACCAAATCTTCAGGTAGCAAACAAGCTGAAGGGCTCCAAACTATTTTCTACCGTATATATTTCAACTGCCACATTCGGAAATATTTAACATGTGCCACAATTGCTCCTTTTCTCTGTTGGAAAGTGAAAGAAATTGCTAAGGATTTAGTTTATCCCTACATTGACGACGACGACCGAGTCAAGTAAAATAATGGAAAATGTATTAGGTAGGAAGAGATTGCAGGATCAGGATGAGATGGGTTGGGATGTTTTTAAAAAAACCGGTTTTTTGTATACATATTTTACTTTTTTTTTACTTACCCGTTTCTCTGAGCTAGCTGGCTGATACATTGGATGAATTTGTTATTCGACATTAGACTCCACTTGGACTAGGCATTAGCTTCGTTATTAAGTGAAGTTAGTAGTCAGTTATTAGTTTGAGCAGGAGAAACAAAACGTGGTTCCAATAAAACAGGCATTCCATTCAACTTTTTGGGATAGTGAGATTCCAGAGATCTTTTGGTAGGGCTCAAGAATTCAAAATGGACTTGGATTCGGATTTTTAGAGCACATAAATTTATATTATTGTATTTTCATTCGGAAATTCAAGCCTTTATATTTTTTGCTTTTGGTTAAAATGATTGGCCCATCTATTTTTGCACATGGGACAAATCTAGTGGTTTAGCTTTAACCCATCTTCATCATTCCGCTTCCGTCCCAATAGATAAAAAGAGAAAATTAAATTCAAAATTATGTAAAAGCTGAGCCTGGGAAATGAGGGATTGAATTGAATAAATAAGGAAAAACAGAAACAGGGAGTCTGGAGAGAAAATAGGCCGGACTGGAGACAACAAATGTATTATTTATGAAGGGAGTTTTTTTACATTATGTATGAAGAAGGTTTTGAGAATTGAATTGAATGAAAAGTCCACGCCCAAAGCAGACTCAAGCCCAAGCTTTGGCTGGCTGACCCAAATTGCTGTTGAGAAACTTGACTGCTCCCAGCTCAGCTCAAGTAAATTGCAGATATTTTGAGACAACATTTAATTTGAGGAGTTCTCTCTGCTTCCTTCTGTCTCTAGAAATAAAGAAGGAAGGATACGGAGAAGCGTGCTAGGAATATGGATACGCAGAATATGACAGTTCACTCTTGTGGTTGGGAAAATCAACATGCATAATAGATCACCCATCGATTTGCCCTAGAATACTAAATTACAACTCTTCATATGTTTAATTTTTTATATTCCATTGCATTGCATGGGACGACGTTTCTATTGATTTTGGTCCTATAACAATGAACTGTGGAGGTGGACAAGACAAGACAAGACATGACAATGCCTTTATGGTAATCACCCATCATCTTTACGTTCATTTCATTACGGTGCGGTTCCAGGCTCAACTTAAACTTGGCTTGCTTAACTTTGTGTGGATTTGGAGAGAGAGAAAGATTCATTAAAGTTTCAATCCTCCTCGGTTTGCCTTTGCCTTGGAATAGGAGACGAGACACGAGATTTCTAAAATAGGAATCCTAGAAATTTAGGTTAATGCAATAAATGAAGAAGATGAGGTTGAAAGATAAGTGAATGCGGAGAAAGGAATTAGGAGGTGTGAATAATAACCCAGGCGTTGCGCTCGCCCGTCTTATCGCTTATCACTCCTTATGGACGTGTAATCTTAAAATGACGGGCAATTTAGGTTTAAGTTCCGAATTTAGATTCTAATGTCCGATTTTGCTATGCCTGCCTCAAAGATAAGAAATATGTGTCATTTTAATGGCAACTTTTACTCCATTGGTGATTTTTGAATGTTTTGATAAGTGCGAGCTTAAGATTCCTGACCCTTCATTCGGTTTTTGACATTAGTAAGTCCATTTCAAAGAATAAGAAGGCAAAGTGAGGCAATTGAATAGAAAAGCAGGAGTGAATGGTTAGGCTAGGTTTATTTTGGATGGTCAGAGCTCAAGCTGGGATTTAATTGAAATATTTTAAGTTGACGATGACGACCATCCTCAATGTGAAGAAAAGCAAAGGGCGAAGAAGAAGAGTCCATGGTAAACTAAACTAGGTCATTCTTCAGACTCAGCTAAGAACTTGAAGTGGCTTTCCTTTGCCTTTTCATTCACCAACTCTAACTCTATTCAATTTTTTGACGCCGAAAACGACCATTTCCAGTTCAATTGACAAATGGATGAAAAGGAAGGAAGGAAGGACGAGAATTCCATTGGCAGGCAGGCAGGCAGGAGGCGATGGACTCCATTAAGTCTCTATTGTACCTTCATCTCAATCCCACATTCTGTCTAACAAAATAAATTCAACCTCCATGTCTTGCCTTGCTCGAATTTTTTAATGGAAATATGATTCTCCAAAAAATCCTAAAGTTTATTCTTAAAAAAGTAACATCCTCTCAGTCAGTCATGTATTTCTTATTGATATTCTTTTCATGGCGTACTTGGTGTTGGTCGGTCGGCCTTCGTCCAAGTAGGTCTAAGGATTCAGTTCTTCCTTAGTTATTTTGCTATCGACAATGGATCACGAAATGCAAACAGTGGGGGCATGGACGACTTGAGCGGCTCTCAATGAGAGAGCACACGGCAGAGAACGTCGAACAAAAATATAAAAAAAGGACTTGGGAAAATAACCCGTGGACTTGAATTGCAATGCAGCAATGGAACCACCGAAGTGTCAAAGGTTCACATTTATTTCACGTTCACGTAATGGAACCATCTCTAGCACTCAAAACTTATATTTGTCCCTGTTAAGGCCAAATAGAAAAATTGTATTGACAGATAGCCGTAAATTTGAATGTCCGATTTGCTGATAACATTTATAAGGGCAGTTTTAAGTATGCCCATTTTAAGTCAGTACATTATTAGATTACTTGCTATTTTAGCACATTTCAAGAGTTTGTTACGTCATAGCTTAAATTTGATTTTCTTCAAATCGACTGGAACACTCGGAAATGCGTAAAGATTTTGAAAGTATAGTTCTTCGGGTCAGGTTACTGCACAAAATGTCTGGTGAGCGAGCTCTTGAGAGAAAGTCTCTTAAGGTAACCCGAGTCAGTTTCATATTCGTAGCATTTGTCGTCGTATATTCACATACATTAAGAGGAAGGAACCCAAGGAAGTTTTTGTGTTCATTTTTGTGATAAATACGAAGCCCATTACTTTATGGATTGTATTGTTGTGAAGTGAGTGACTACTGGAACTTGGCCAGGGAGTCTTGGACTGGGTTGAATTACACAGGATCCAGGGGTTCTCTTTAAAAGCCGGGTACGACGGGTACGTACACCTAAGGAATGCCTAATATTCTGACACTTTCAGCGGTTTAATGTTTGTTGACACACCACGCCAATGTGAATGCACATGGGAATTGGAATGTGGAAATACTCATACGAAATGGCAATGGGAATAGTGCGTAAGGTTTATATATTGATACAATCGGGCTTTTGTTACGTAACCCGGGGACGGGTACGAGGGGAAAATTGCGGAAGACAGAAAAGGATGGAAGAAAATATTTCATTCCTTGGTTGCGTGTGTGCGTGCGTGCGTGCATGCAAGGCAGGCAGGCAGGCGGGCGTTTTATCCTGGAGGCAAGGAACAGTGCAGAATCACCGAATTTTCTCCAGAATAAATTAACTGGGTTGGAATGGCAAGAAAAGACGAATTTGCCATCCCGAGCCTAAGGTTTCAAATATATATTTTTTTGCCCATTTCAAGGAAAACTTCAAATTAGAAATTCTACCAGTTCAGCACAGCTGAAAAGAACTAAAACTAAACTAAACCAGGTCAACTGTTGACTGTACGTTTGGGAGCCATTTTGAAAAAAAAAGTTGACTTTATTTCTAGTAGAATAAATTCAAACCAGATTCCATCATAGGGCAGCAGTGGCGGGAAACTTGAGAGAGAGAGAAGCTCAGTTCAGACAATGACACGGCCAGATCTATAATGCTTGCTGCTACAGAAAAACTTCTCTCACAGGTTAACTAAAGGAATTGCACAGGTATGGCAGGATGAGACACTTTCTTCTACTTCCTGTCCTCTCTTCGGCCAAGACGTCAGCTCAAGTGAGCAATAGTGAAAATGACAATGAGTCTCAAAGGAGATCCAAAAGCGCCAAAAACACAAAAGGAAAGTAAGGAACGGATTGAAGGGGCGAACAATGCTTTGGATGGAATAGAATCGTTGGACTCTATTGAGTGGTAGAAGTAGTCTAGTCTTCTGACTCTTAAGGAAAAGACTCTCAACTCATCATATAACAACCAGAGACTCAACAACAATGCCAATTCAATTCTATGACCAACTTACACAACAGTCAGTCAAGGAATGACGACGCGTACAACTCATGAAAAATACAACGATCTGTATTATTATACACATACTTACTTTGCTAGCTAAAGTTTTGATGTGGGTAACGGATTTTCTAGTTTTTAATTCAAACTACCGAATCATTGGTGAAATTTTTAAATCGGGTCAATATTTGGGGTTAGCATTCCTAGCAGTCAGCTTGGCCTGATTGCTTTTTCCACTGGACTGAACAAGTACAATTTGCATGGGTTGTTATGATTATGATTCATGGATGATTGGTCAATGGTCAGCAAAGGGCAGGGGAGAAAAGTCCGCGGTCAACAAAAGCTGATCATTCAATTTGAATGGACTCTCCATTCAGCTGTCACTCTGTGTCAGATCAGGTTCAGTCTTCTTTTGACATTTTCTCTTTGTCCGATTTTTCCTGAGTGCCCTTTTCCCTGCCAAAAAAAAATAAGCAAAGCAAGCAGCAAGCTTTGCCCACCTTCACTCCTTCCTTCCGATTGTATTGTAATGGAGGAATGTTCGTTCCTGTACTTTGCTTTGCTTTTGGACCTTGGAATTTTATTCAATCTTAACTAGAGCACTAAGAAAACCAAGTGGCTAAGAACCTACGTCATTTTATTCTATGGCATGGCTTGGCTACTGAAGCACAAAAGCTGCTGCAAGATGAACGGATCCGACGGACGGACGGACGGTCCGTCAAAAACTTTTGTACAATACGTACGTATGTGTATTTGTATTTTCCCAACTTGAGTGGTGAAAAATCTTTGTTGTAGCCAGCCGTGACTATCCAGCTGCCTAGGAAAACTTTTATCGACAGAAACATGAAAAATTACTTCCTGTTTTCTGGCATACGTCTTATTTTTTCCATTCAAAATATTTTGGTAATTAGAAAAAAAGTGTTGAAGACTTATTTTTTAGATAAATTGAGGTCACACTAGCAAAACCAGTCTATTTGCTGTGCTGCTATCAATTGTCGTACGTCGACTGAACCCTGGATTGAATTTGTTCATTAAAAAGAGAAGCCACACCTTGGGTGACTCGAGTTCAGTCCTTCCCATTAAGTTTTTGTATTTTTCAAGAGCATTGCTTGGGATTCTTTGGATTGGATCTGGCCTCTGGCCTTTGCTACTTAGCGTATATAGCTAACCATGGGAACAGATCCTGCGTTTCTGCTCTCAAAGTTAATTCTTGTCAAGTCTCTTTGAAACAGAGTTTTGGGCTTTGAGACCATCCTATAATATTGTCATTCTGAGCGTCGGGTAATGGAGGATGAGATAATTATCAAGAGGGTAATCTAATGGGCGAAAGATGCAAAGGAGCAGAGACTCCATTTTACCTGGAGGGAATTAACCATCCCAGTCAACTAAACTTGTCCTTGTTCCTACGTATATCTTTTTCCTAAGCAAAGCTCCTTGTTAATACATATACATATAAATTCTTAGTTTTGTCCGAATTAAATTTAATCATACAATGTAGGGTAATTATGGAAATTTGCACACTGTATTCAAATGAATTTGCCATATTCGATCATATTTTGCTCATTTCGATTATTTTGCCCTCCTACTGTGAGTGTGAATCGGAAGGAAAAGAAGAAGGGGTGGGCTCGAGCAGTTATTTTGTATTAATGATGGCGTTAATTTGTATTCAAAAGTCCAGGACTTGTCTATGCTAGACTGTTCCTTGGAGGGGTATGGCTGGCAGGCAGGGGGGGGGACACAGACTACGACATGTACTCCCAGATTCTCCTCACGCCACCGGGCCCATTCTTCATCCCGTATTCAAATTCAAAGCAGGGAGAATTCGGAAGGAAACGAGTCGATGATTCCCTTGTTCTCTCCTCTGAATGGTAAATGTGTTATGCATGCATGAATTGAGGAAATGAATGTTAGTTAGGAAAACTGGGACGACTCGCGTTTGAAGATAGACTTAGACTTTAGTCCACTGCAAACTGTACTAAAAGATTAAGTCAAAGTCTGGGCATTGCATTGCTGGACTCAAAATTTTGAAAGTTAATTTTTTGATATATTTAGATAAAACTAAATGTAAAAATATCTTAGGCCAGGCCTTAGGGCTTTAGCGACAAAGAGAACCCGAACCCGGGTATTAGTTCTTCTGGGTGTAGCTGTAGGTACAAATTGATGGTAGATTTGGAGTAGTCGTCTTGTCAGTGTGAGGCTGCTGTGATGGTTCGGTTCAAAGGAAAAGGATGACTCGACCCCTAGACAAGTGAACGAATTGCTGGCATTATCAACAAGATTAATTCGACGATTGTTCTTTGAGTCGGGGTGATGGTTGGATCCCATGTGATGCGCAAGAATAGATTCAAAGGCTGACTTATAAAGTTAGCTTAGGAAGAAGAAGGGTGGGAGCATCAGAGCACAGGATGGACTCACATTTGTCTCTCTCGTCTTATGTCATTAGAGATCCTACGTTTCCGAATCTTTCCAAAATCACTGATTTCCTCTCCAGCCAGTTCGTTTCGTAGCATTTGTATCCATTCAGATTCATGGCATATAACATGTCGAAGCCTAGAAAACAACACATGCAGCATAAGTGTGATGGACATTTAAAAATATTTGTAATGAACTCTCAGAGTACTAACCCTTATGGCTATGTGCAATGTAAAGATGTCTCCATTACTCTGCTGTCTTGTTTTATTAATTGCAGGATTCATTGCTAGGGAATTTTAACTCTCTACCATTTTAAGTGAAGGATTTATGAGGATGGGTTCTCCTCAGCAGCTCGTGATTGGGAGTGACATTAGATTACATACCAGAGTTGTCTTTGGGATTCCTCAGTTAATTGGCTCCACCGTCGTCTCGTAACATAATGCCAAATCCCCAATATCTCCCCTCAAGTTCATTTCCATGGAGCATGGACTCTCCACGTTATTGGATAAGAGGACAAATTGAAATACAATTAGTGTGTCGGATTAAAAGGAATGAATGTCATCATAAACAACAAGACTGGGCGGCTAGGCTGAGGCTGAGGTCAATTCCCTCAACGGATTTAAAGTGAAAGGGGTAACTTAGCTTTAGCTTGAGAGTGTAGACCAATTTCAATACATCAAAAATTCCATATTTCTCTCTCACTGTAGGCGTAGCGTAACCAAGTCTAATAAAATTAGACTTTCCACATGTGGTATGCGGGTGGCAGGCAAGCAGGCAGGCTTAGGGAAGGGAAGGACAAATTACAATTGTCTTTTGACTCTGGGTGACATAATGAGGAAACATTCATTTCATTAAGCCATTTGCCATTTCAACCCTGCTTGCCTAATGAGATGGACAACTTGGGATTGGTACTTGAAACTTGTTAGTCAAAGTGACACAGGCTGAAACACCCCGTTGTTCATGACGATTTTTACTTAATATAAGAAAAATTCATTGAATGAAAGTTTTGCGAAGAGGCATGCTATTACATTGTTGTCTGTGGAATTCCTTGGTTTTTGATAGACACTCCTAGGCAATAATCTTTGTTGAGTTGAGAGCGTGTGAAATTGCTTTAGATAAAGAACCGTGCGGGATTTGATAATTTTTTATCGAACCGCAATGCCATTGCAATGGAATTGCATCCCATGTGGGCAATGCCATGCCATGGCACTGAGTATGAGTAATAGATCTTTGTCTTCCAGCTCAGCCATTAGGACTTTTCTTGAGTTCCTTCTACTACATGTGTTTAAGCGATTGTAATGGATATTAAAGGAGGTAGGGATGAAATATTCATTCGCAGCATTGCATTGTTCTTATCTTTTTCTATTACATACATGTGGTGGTTATCACACAGCATAGCGCAAGGTATTTATTAGATGCATTTGCATTTGCATGCCTTGGCTTGCCTTTACCTTTGAGTGATATATGGGGGATTGGATTCAGCATAAAAGGGATTTTTCAATTTGGTATGGGAAGGGTTGTCCACAAACATGGACAAATAATCGACTACGTGCCAATCATATCAAAAATTCTATGTCAATTAATTTGTGAGCCCAGAAAAAAAAAGAATGAACGCTTGCTTGGGCTGAGCTGAGTTGTGCAAATCTCTTTATTAATTAAAATGCCAACAATGGTCCTTCCACGTGCATTTTGGATTCATTTTAGTTCACCTGTGCTTCAGTTTTTTTTAAAAAAAAGTGTACGTAAGAGCAGCTGAGCTGAGCTGAAGCTGAGAAATGTTTTGTTTCCAGTTTCCACGTTGAGTTTTGAAGTGGATGAGTAAGTGGGTAGGGCTGGAATGGATAAAAGTTGAGTGGAAGGAACAGAAAATAGAAGTGAGTTGAGGCGGGATGAAATATGAGTTAAATTAAAAATTCTTCTCAACTAATCTCCATCACCATGTTTTTTTCCTTCCCCCTTCTTTTCTCTTAGTGAAAGTTTTATGAGCTATATTAGGATTATATCACCTAGAGAGTTTCCAACAGAACAGAACTAGAACCTGTTTTCATTCCTACTCTCAAAAAAGTGTAAAAATTTTAAGATTTCAAGGTGATAATAATGTCCAAAACAATGGCTAGATATCTTACAACACATGCATGGTTCCATTTTCTTCAGCTTTTTTAGGATGTGTGA
>WJEZ01000877.1:0-21932 GCA_009869925.1 Thalassaphorura encarpata
GCTTTCCTTATGCAATGCACTGTTAATTGCAATACTTAGTGCTTGATCAACCGCAGCTTCCATATCTGCTTCACAAGAAACTTATTGCGTCCGCTCAGCTTGACAGCTAAAGTGGAACTGAATTATGTTTCTTCCTGGAGATTGTGCTCTCTAAGATCGGTCAGAATATTTATCAAATCGTTCAGAATTCTATATGTTGAGTTTGCAATCTTTTTTCATATCAATCGTGAGTCGGCCATGCTATTTGCTGTCAGTATATTGGTTTACGTCATTAATATTTTGTTGTCATTATAATATTAGAAATTGGTACTAATGATGAATGGAATTAAATCATTAAAAGAATATCGGGAAAACAAAATATCTACAGAAATAGTAACACCCAGTGTATTCTTGGAATTCGTGGATCGTGGATTTCGGACGTTTATTTGAAATTAGTGGAACATCTCCAGTTGGTTTTGGTTGCGGATTTGGAAGCCTTCATAGAAGTAAGATTCACTTTGTAAGTTCAAAGTAGGACAACACACAGTACAATTCAACTTCAGGTCTTGAATCTCTTCTTTTTCAGAACGAGGAGAATGACATGCATATGTAATGCGAAAATCAGCATTAGTTGGAAAATATTTGAGCTTTTTTCGTTATGCTCCAGTAGGCAGGCAGAATTGAGGCAAAGTCAAAGTAGAGAGTTTAAGAGCTTTGAACTAAAATCTAAACTGGAGCAAACAGCAAAGCAAAGCAAAAGCAACTTTCTTCTTTTTTTCCTTGATGTATTCTCACCTCCTTTTATATACAAAAAAATGGCGAAATCAAGAAGCGAGTACTTGAAACTACGAAATGCAAATGTGATTGCAGAAGGATTGGAGGGAGTCGAAAATCCAACTTTCATGTAACTGGAGCACACGACTTGTCTAAAGTCTTTTGACTTTTTTTTCTTTTGCTTTNTGCATAAGCACAGAATTTTGATTTATCTACAAGACGAGTGAGTGATGTGAAATTGAATGGAGACATTTTTCTTTGTCAGTCATCATCCAACAGTTTTGCAGTCAAATCTTGAACTGTCGAGTTGTCTGGAGCGGAGAGTCCGCCATGGCTATGGAGTTCAAATCGTCTCGACATGTTGCAGTGTAGCTAGACTTTTGAGATAATCTTCCAAACAAAGACAAGGAATCCTCGAATTCGAATATGACAGCATCAAGTCCGCAAACTGCCAAGGCCAACTCAACCGCTTTTCAATCTTTCTGCTTCGCAAGTCATATGAACTATTTTTTCATTTTTTTATCGCCGGAAATCAATTTGTGCAGGCAGGCCGAGAGAAGAAGAATGTTGTTTTTGTTTTTGACAAGAATCCCCTAAAAAAACGAATTTGTTATTAATCAAAAATATAAATCCAGCTAAAATTGTATGCAAAAAAAATATTATTCAAAAGTTGGACTCAATAGGGTTAGACATCTTTTCAATTCGGTATGACTCCGGCGTCTGGAAGAATGTGGCCTTCCGAAAAGCAAGCTTAATGACGAGGACATCTGCTTTTTCAGGATGACAAACTCATTACCACCCGGAAAAGAAGTGATAACTAGTTAACACGCGTTGAATATTGTGAAACCTTTCTCCCGTTTGGTCTCCTTCACCCAAAGTAAAAGTTCATTTCCGCCGTCTGCTCCTCATGATTTAACATAACCGTTAATGGCAACAATTTTCCATGTAATGTACCAATCCAGAATCCAGGTCCTTGGGCTTAGAGAACACACTACGGCATGGCCATGGCGGGTGCCTAAGAACTTCTGAAGAAAATTGAAAATTTAACTGCTGCAGTGCAGTAGGATGGTTATCTAACCTCATTCCCAGTGAAGTGGCTTTAATAGACAAGATTGAAAATTGACAATCAATCCTCTTCTTAAACTTTTGTAAGTGGAAAATGGAATTGCACTCTAGTCGATCCCGTGGCTTACATTTTATGTAATCCCAGGTAATTTTGCTTCGCGTAAAGTAAGGGCCAGTAGAACAAAAATCTGCAAACGTTGCACAAAGCAAACCAGGCAAAACTTTTATAGCGCGGGATAAGGGAAAATTATATGAGCGAAAGTTATTAGCGTCATAAAACTACATGAGATTCGCAAATGTTCTTGCAAGAGCAAAATCTGCATATGCCAACTTTAGCGCGGATATGAAAATAGTCCCTTCCCGTCGTTTAGATAAATCCAAGATTGGCTATGAATAAATTAATTTTACAAACTCCAGCAGCTGCCATATATGTCACCAACATTGAAACATTTATTTTTATTTTATTTTTTTGCACGCACTCACACAAATACACACAAAACAAATCATCTGAGTAGTTTATTAAACAAAGTATTAAACAGTCTTCATAAAGAGAGAGAAATTTGTAGCTGGCTGCTTGCTGTTAGCTTAAGTTGACATGAGATTATTTGGAGAAAGTTGCATTTTATATTCTCTTGGACTTGGAGAGAGTATTTATTTGGTTTGTGGATTTTTGTTTGTAGTTTTTTTAGCACCGGGTTCCACTATCTGAATCAGACTCGGCAGGAGGATCTAGGGCAGTGTGTACAGTCAGGGTAACATTGCTGTTCAAACTCACAGCCGGGTAGAAAACTCCATACAAGTTGGTAAATGCCACCGGGCCCTAGGAAAGAACAAATCAAGTCAGATATTATTGCAAAAGTTATAAAAATGAAAGTAATAAATAATTCCAAAGCACATAAGTTGAGACTAACTTGTTGTTCTTCATTAATGTAAAACGTTAGTTGGCGTTTCTCCAAGTCAAGAAGGACTCCCACAGTGGACCCTACTCCGACTCCGCCTTCTGTTCGACAAGTGTGGAATCCAGAATGAATAAACCAAGAACGCTGGTGATCAATGTACATTCCCCAACCCTTGTCATCTTTCCCTGTAAATATAGCACAAAATTATAATATATATTTATTTTGTTCATTGTGTTCTTCTGTATTCTGCTTACCTAGCATTTCTTCTTTTCCAACGTCCATCCTTGCAATCCCAAAGGATGGATCTGAGCTAGCATCGTATTTGTCAATTACAAATTCCCAATAGTGAACACCACGTGCAAAACCCACGCTACCAAGAATGACGCGTGGATCGTAAGAATCCGACGTGACGGTGCAATTTTCATTCGAGAGTCGGACGCCTTGTGGTACGAGGTGGGGGTCAAAGGTGAACCAAGCGACTGAAATGAAAGAATAAAATTTCAGTTATTGTTTGCTTCAGCAAGAATTACATTTTCTTAAATTTATTCAAGGCGCACAAAATATGTCCTATAATTTTAACATTTAGATGCTAGCCAACATTTTCCCATTAATTTGGCCAGCTGGATTACATTATGCGGTGGGCGTGAAATATCTACCCTCAACATCTTGTTCTTGCGTTTCCTTTTACCTTTACTTTACCCTTGGAGGAGAACAGTGCAATGTAAATGCAAATCTTAGGAAGGAATGGAATAAGACAACCAAAATCTAGAATTGTCGTCCTCCCCTATATGAATTATAAATTAAGCTTGGAGGGGCCTCCACAGTTCCTCATTACTTTTCCCCCATGCTAGAAATTATAATTAACGTGCACGGACGGAGCAGCACTAAATACGTGCGTCCGTGCTCATCCCTCCTTGTCATTCCACAAAAACTTTCACTCGGGGAAAGTACGCTAAAGTAAATAATTCATAATTCAAAGTTTCCACCCCGTCAAGATTTAGATTTCCCTCCCGGCTGGCTGGCATGGAACGGAAGAAGACTTCCCGGAAATGAAAGGACTGGAAAAAATTTAGTACGAGTTAAAAAAGAAATAGAAGGTAAAACATTTTGTGGGAACAAATTTAGGAGGCCAACGCATTAATGCATTAGGCCAGGCCTTAGCTTCAAACCTAATGAAAACAAACTCGGAGAAAGTAGTGCTAAACTTTTTCCTGGGGCTTTTATTCTGGTTTGTTGTTCCCAATAGTGCAATGAAAAATTTGCACGAAGAAGGAGTAACTACGTAACGTAACTTTTTCTCTTACATTAATAAAGAACCGTGTTTATGAAAAACATCAAAATTTGGCACTCTGTTTATGAAATTACATACTACGTTCCATTACTTTTTTTCCCTATTACAGCCTTATAGCCTGCCTACTTAATATACTCCAGGGCCGCGTACTTTTCATATTCCACATACATTACACATAGTCTTTCAGTTCACTGCCACTGCCACTACCATGTCGGCATAGGCAATGCTGGTCATAAAAATAAATGAATTGTAAAAATTGAATAATGTCAAAAAAGGAAGGCTTCTTTCGTTTCTTTTTTGCTCAGACTGTGTCATCCTAGCGCAGCCCAGTAGCAAAGGGTTACAACTTACAAGGAAAGGAAATTGGAACAAACCATGTGGAAATAAACTACTACTAGAACACAATAACAATAAAAATTACCATTTCGCAACATTCTTAAATATTATTATGTGCTACTCCGCTCCTAGAAGGTAATTCTTGGGATTACAATACAAATGTGCATTCTTAAATATTATTACGTGCTACTCCGCTTCTAGACGGTAATTCTTGGGATTACAATACAAATGTACGTCCATTTCTCCCAATTACATTTGGCATTTGTCCAAGGCAGAGACAAGACAACTAGGCTAGGCAAGTAAATAAGTATTGCGGCATATCTCAAGAAATAGGGACCTAATTCATGTGACAGTTCATGTGTCGCGGCGTTTTGCTTTGCTGAATCAGAATCGTGCATCCAAATCAATTTGAGGGTCAAATCAGAGTTTGACCTTTACTTTATTAGGAAGTGATTCAGCCAACGGTCCAACCCAAGCTAAAGAATGTGACAAAACGAGTCAAACTGTGAAAATTCGTGCAGAGCGTCGGCGATAACGATCTGTGATTTCAATCAAAAGCCTCAATTAACCAAATGCAATTCTCATGTCAAAAAATCTGAAGAGGAGAGAGAGAAAAGTCAACATTAACGATCTTTTAAGAATTCCACTCCAAAAAGATGAATCTTTGAGATTATTTGAATTAGTAATAACATTCGTGGAGGTCGCGTGTCACACACTCAGAATTCTTAACCTTTTGAAGTCCCCATTGCCATTGCCAATGCCATTGCCAAAGGCCCAACCCTCTTGGGACACCCTTCATAACACTTAAGGTGAATGAAAAGAAAACTCATCAGGATGATGAAGTTGGGAAGTTTCATTCTTTGCCATGCCAGCCAAGCCAAGCCAATGCCTCGGGTTCGGATTCTTGTTCCACGTTTCACTCCATTACAACTTTCATTTGTGAGCTTCCAGCACCATGCTCCTAGACAAGACTTCATTATTCTCCAGCCAGCCTGACTCACAAACACGTGCTGATGCTGAATCTATCCAATTGGATAGCAAATGGACTCCGATTCATTCCTTCTCAATAAAACTTGGCTCCCCTCTTCACATTATCTTGATTTGTCTACCTTACAAAGAACAGTATTATCCTTCATGACTTGCTTTTCCTTGCCCTTCTTGATCCTGATCAAAGTTCACAATACCTTGCCAATGCCAATCCGAGTTCACTAATCCGTACATAAAAGACTTATTCAACTCACGACGTGGGTATAGAGTGACTAAACCCATTGCTTTAAGCTTGCTGATATAATCCAATAAAAATGTACTTTGTGATTGCTACGCTACAACAAAATAGTTAGTCATGAAATGATAATAATCTAGGTGGGCAGCTGCAAGGCCTAGAAATAACACCTCAGCTTAAGAACCATAGTCAGAGTCATAATGTGCAATCAGACTAATCAAAGGAGTGATCTAAAAACAACTTGTAAATTAGACGGAGAGGAAGTTGGTTGATTTAATATCTCAATTTGCCTAACAAGCTAAAACTACCAACCGTCGCACAGGAAGTTGTACGTCCGTCCGTAGTCAGTACTTACAAAGTGAAAGCACTCGTACAGCTCATTGATTAAACGTCAAAGCATACATAACGGCTTAATAAACAAACCCACTCAAACATCATGTAATCCGACATGGCGGAATCATGTTGGTTGGGCTTTGTAAGCAAACAAAAGTGTAAATAAATCCTCGTCTACGACTCTATAATTGCCCCGCCCAACAAGTAATAGAATTGAATGCGAATGTAGCAATCGCAAAGGCAAAAGCAACCGACGACGATCGTTGAGCACACAATTTGATTATTTGATTAGCTGAAAGCATGCTAACTGCAACTACTAACAATTCAACCCTTTATACTTGAACATAGCATGGCGCACCTGAGTCTACAATTAAACTGGTTTTCTGTCACAGTCCAAGTGTTGGACACTGAATCCAACAGAGCAAGATCAAGATGCAAACACCTGCAGGAATTCCATATGATTTCCATAAGGTGATAAATTCACAACTAAATTCCAGATAGGCACGGCGGCCCACGATTTGATAAATCTGTGCGGTTCTTACAGGTGGTATTATTTTGTACATTTTCTTTATCACAAGTAAGATAAAATTTTCCAAGGTTTGTGCTATATCTATATGGTGTTAATTTTTGGAAACTAAGATTGAGAAAATATTAAGGAATTCTTACCTTCTGCTGTCTGAAGACTAACGACATCAGAGTAATCCCCTTCCCCAGTGCTATTGAAAGCCTTGACACGAACATTATACAAGGAATTGAAGTGAAGACCATCCACAGTGCAGATTGTCTCTTTCCCACAGTACACCTCCTATGAATCAAACAAAAAGAAAAAGACTTTCGATTAACACTCACTCGGATAGAGGAATCATTCTTTTCTAGTCTAGTATTTTTCTAGGAGCCAACCCCAAATCCCAATCGTCATTATTAGTTCAACTGGCCAAAGCCTGTCAAACAATGAAGAGTCCCTGAACGAATTACTTCATCCATTCTCACGTACGCATCTTGCTTGCCTGATGCCACGTAGGCAAGGTAATGAAAAAGAATCGACCCAACCTTTCAAAAGGTGTCAGGTCATTTTTAGTAATGGTGTCGGCCCAGTCCCTGCTCTTTGTAGTATTTGTAAATTCCCAAGAGTCCTTGTCACATTGTCCGACTTGATTACTTCTACCATCCCTCAATTCTCTCAAATTTCGACTCCTCTTGGATTTCTTCATCTGTTTCGGTTTTATTTCATTTCAAAGTAGTTAAGCCAATTTTATTTTTAAAACGAATTGACTGATAGAGTTTCAGGGTTCAGATTTCTAGGCAATCATTTTGAGAATAATCGAATTTGATAAGCATGTTTAAATATGAGGGGAAAAAGAAAAGATGCAAAAAGTCTAGAAACACAAACAAACCCCAACCGGGGTTAGGTAAATTTTGATTAGGAGGGGAAATGTAAATGGGGTAAGAATTTTTTATAAGCATTGTGCTCACGTTATTAAAAAAGAGAACCCTACTACTTTCATGTTTTTTGTTCATGGAGTTCCGCTTGACTAACTTTTGAAAAGCAAAACCGAGTACCCGGGTAAACGTAAAGCCTTTGCTCCGGGGTTATTTTTCTTCCAAATGGAGGGTTGGAGTATTAATATAAAACTGATTAATTGTCAATTACGACACATAATGTAAAACTCAGTAGCAGAGGAAGTGAATAAAGAAGAAAGGACGAGTTTGAGGTTGGGGCTCTGTCTGTCTGTTATTAAAAAAGTCCGAGATTTCCAAATAACAAAAAAAAATAATCCGAGGGGGGAAAATGCATTGCATTGCATAGCATTTCATAGCATTGAGCTGAGTCAACCATGCAAAGGAAAGTAAACTCGCCAAGGGTTTACATTGATGAGAAAGCACTTTTCCTACATTAGACAGAAACTGTGGGAGGACTCAACTGATGGGATTTCACTTACTTTTCTACTTCAAGGGAAAATCCTTCGACCTGACGAACGAACGAAGGCATTCAATTGGGGAAAGTGAAAATTCATGGAAGAGATCGCTTGAATGATTTTATGAGAGGTTCGTTCGACTGATTTCATCCCTCCAACCCCAGGCAGCATACCGGACTCCGCCAAGCAAAATCCATTCCTTTTATTAACTTGATGTAATTTTTACAGACGAATAAAATACTGTCAACACAAATTTGTCCAGGTTGTCCACCCCTGGGTAAATTTGGGCCTAAGGCGGGTAATAAACACATCTTGAGGGTTTCTCATCATATTATTGTTCCTGGGCGGGCGGGCTAGGATTTTTCGTGAAACAAAATAATGCTGGGAACATAAACAGTAAATTGTCATTCGGGGAGACACCCTCAAATGAACCGGAAGAAATGGAAAAGACATTTATGCAGTAGGGCGTAGAGCTGCTTGGGACAAAACCCACATCCACTGGATTTTCTTTCCCACTTCCATCTGGTCAAGTACGTAAAACTATGGCAATTGTCTCTTGCACTAAGAACTAGTGCTTTGGCTGGACTCGACTCATTTTCGAGTGTACGTAGTGTGTCCACCGTATTCACTAGCAAAGAATTTCTGCACTTGCATCCACTACCCGTAGAATTACTTGGGAAGTAAATGAGGCTTCTCTGATGATATGGGTCCACTCAACTCCACCTAACTTGGATGGACTAGCAAAAAAACCACAAAAACTATTTTCCCTACATTCCTTTGAACTGCTCTAGTAATTTAGTGTGGTCAAATGAGAAACAAAAGAGAAAGTATCATGAAACAAAGTACATTTTGTAGTATTTTACTTTCGCATTTGCAGAATGGATGGGTGAAAAGACATGAGGGCGGAACTGCAATGTTCGCCACTCTAAAACTATTGTCAGAAAAAAATTCTGCTTGTGTCGCCATTTTGGGAAAGATTTTTCTACATCGGGTTCCATTTTTATTTTTGCACAATAAAAGTAGAAATGAAGGGAATTGCTCTTCATACGATAATCTAGAATATTCATTCTGATTGTTATGTACGATAAGACCAAGTTTTCCTTCATTCTACCTTTTAACATTGATTTCACATTTTTCCCTTGGGAATCACGAGCAAACAGAATAAAAATATGGAAGTTGAGTTCGTTTGAGTTTGAGTTCGTATAATCCGAAAGAATAACTAAAATTCATGAACTTTTTTGTTACAACCTCTTTCACTTTTGCTATTGAATCTGGAGAAGAAAATACTGGCTGAGCAGAATAAGTTTTTTTCTCTTCGTCAAATTTGCTGATTCTATTTTCCCCTCGCTCTCGTTCCTAGTGCAGTGTGCCAGTCGTGCCTCTTGTGAGACGTGCGTACGGTCGGAATGCCACGCCACAACATTAAAAATTGATAGTGAGTAACAGACGTGTGGGTTCCAAGTGTTTTTTCACAAGTTCTACTGCACACAAGGAATCCAGCCTCAAAGATTTTCTCGGGAGTCGTTTAACTTTTCTTAGAACTGACAAAGAGAAATGTCCCACTCAATATTACATCACTCAATCCTCAGGGAGATAAATCAAAATTCCTTTCATGGAATCATTCGTCTTTTCTATCCTGGGAAAATACTCAGATTCAGATACCAGCACGGCTCTGGCTTGGAATTGAAAAATTAAAACAGTCATTACGTATACGACTCAAAAAATAGAACAACTAATAGTTAAAAAAATAAGATAGTGCGAAGCTATAACCCTGTTTGCCCTTGAATTCTAGTCTAATCTTGTGATGTAATTTCTGCAAAGATCACGAGAGGTGATTCTGTCGAAAATAACGCAGTCGGTTCAGCTGCTCAGCTCAGCTCAGCCGTTGTGTTTTTAATGAATCCGAATGACAAATTGTTCCCTTGAACCAGACGCTCGTCGGCTAGGGCTTTGGAATCCATTTTCTCTAGAATTGCATTGCACACTGCAGTGAACATCGCAGTCACAGTTAGTCAGTCTGAGAGATGCCAGGATAGGTTAAAAAAGTTAACATTTTTTCCTTGTGTTTTGTCAAGGAAAGAACTTCTAGCTTTAGTTTTGGCTTCTCGGGGACTCGAACGGAATGCTAGTGTGTTGCTTACTCAGCACATAGGCGCATAGGGCTGTAATAATTTTTCTTCCCTCTTTTCCTGACGACAGAATCCAATCGGTTTGTCTCCTCTGATTGATGATGAATTTTATGCGTAGCCACACAATGTGATTACTATTGTTTGCTATTACTACGTACCATAATAATTTTTCTTCCCTCTTTTCCTGACGACAGAATCCAATCGGTTTGTCTCCTCTGATTGATGATGAATTTTATGCGTAGCCACACAATGTGATTACTATTGTTTGCTATTGCTACGCACCGATCCTATTCAACTCTTAGAAACCGAAATGGAGCCACCATTATATTTTCTATTGTATTCCGATTCGGACTTGAAGTTTATTTTCCACAATTTTTCTTAAAATGATTTGACTGACGTTTGGGGCGACAGAACGGATAGTTAATTTTAATCATTTTGTACAATTGGGTCTGAAAATACTTTACAAGATTATTTTGTGATTGTGTCCAACACACGATATTTTTCCATTTGCTGAGCTGAGCCAAGCCAAGATGTCCGCAACTTTTCTTCATAGAAGGAATTGGAACCGAAGAGCCGACAACACGAGGAACAGAACCAGACTGGGATTTAAGGGGGCAGGTTGAGTGATGACTCCTTTCAACGGAGGGGACGTAAGGAAAAATTGATGACAAATTCGGTCCTCCTCCAGAAAATTCCGGGAGGCATCATCATATTATTCGCTCGACATGGCACGTTAAATTCTCAGAAGCCCAGGTCTAGGCTTAGGCGGAAGAAAAAGTGAGCTGGCTGGCAAACACCGTTCGTTCCAGCAGCAGTTTGGAAACATTTTTCCTTTAAAGAATTATGGATAATGCCCAGTGTCAGAGTGATGAATAGGGGGAAATCAGAATTCACACCAGGTTACAATAAAATAAGAATCCAACGGGGAAAAGCTCTGCCTAGCCTGGTCTGGACTGCAACTTGCTTTTTCTTCCAACTTCATTCTTCTTAAAATATCCCTAGGAATTTTACCCGATGATGCATTGTGCATATTCACCCTTGGTGTTTGCACTTTCATGTTTTTCAAACTTCGCTGCAGTGGCAGAGCATTAAGAATAGAATTTGTGAATAACTTTTTACTTGATTTAACTCTTAGTCCATCCACACACACAAACCCGTAGGAACAACTTTCACTCGAATGACTCGAGCGAGCTGTCTGAATCTTTCCCCCTTTCTCCTTCAGTTTTAAGCTATTGCCCTGCTACTTTTACTCTTGAAGGTCGACTTGATGTAAACTTTGCTTTAGGCTAGGAGAATACAAGTGCATTTACTTAGATTCCCACTTCGCCTGTATCATCCATCCATTCCCATTGTATTGGCATTTCCACGTGCATTGTATTTACTCAACTTGAGTTTCCTACGCTTCGCGTCAAACAAGCTTTACTTTCCAATTCTTTCCCCTTTTACGACAAAGAGAAAGTGTAGAAAAATATACATTTTCTCGGTGTCTTCTTTTCTACTATTTTTAGAGAGGAAGATAATACGACAAAAGAAAACCTAGATGCCCTTGACATTTTCCTCGCAATAATAATAACTTCGCATATTACACATGGAAGTAATTTGTAAAATATTTTTAATTCAACCCCAGATGCTAAAAACTTCCACAAGAGAACAAGGACAAATTTACAACAAATTTTAATTAAAATAAATCCGGGTCGACTATATCTAAACAATCTCCTCGGCCACATGTATGGTACAAAACTGACTTCAAAAGTTGAAGATTTTCAATTCCAATCCAATTTCCTAGCTTCATATGCAAATTTCAACGACTCTTTTTCTTGGAGAATATGAAACTAATTTTAGCAAAGTCCGGAACTCCATAACCCATGACCGGAGCAGACCAAAGTCTTCAACTCCTCGAAAGATGACGAAGTTGTCGTCGTTCTGGACAAAAACTGATGAGAAAGTGAAGAGGAGTAGATTTAAAGACAAAGAAGACCCTTTTGGTGTGGGAGACAAGATAAAGTCATTTAATACTCCTCTGTCTATCCTATCAGTGCGTAGCAGCAGCAATGTCCAAAGATGCTAAGCTATTTTTGGCAAAGCAATCTCATCTCAAGATAGGACATATGAGTAGATTCTTAGTCAAGCATGTCATTGAAGAATGATAGCCTCTTGTCTATCCAGATTATGCGGATCTTATCTCCCTCTACACAAAATACCATCAGGGTTCCGGGTAGACAGGAAGGAAGACAGGGTTTATTCAGAAATGAGTTTTAAACAGCTCTCATCATCATCTCTTCACAAGATTAATTTCCTTTCTTAACGACCAAGGTTCTCAGAATCACTTCACTTGAAATTCATCAAAACTCATCTCCATTCCTTAATTTCATTAGTGAGTGTGATGGTGGATTTTATTTGAAAGACAAGTGAAACTAAGAAAATAATTGGGTTAACAAATGCAAAGTGTGGAAATTAAATTTCGTCAAGTGATGAAGTTTCTAATGCAAATTTGGGAACCGACTGCTATTGCTTGACTGCATTCGTGATTAAAACTATTTTTAATCTTTAATCAAATGAATAGTTTGAAAGAAACGAGAGAAATGAGAATTTTGTTACCCTGAATGAACCACCGGCTCCATCGTCAATTTCCAGGACGTATCCTTCGACAAAAGATGTTGGAGGTGCATGCCAAGATACTGTCACACTGTTGTTTTCAGCGATGCATTCTTCGTGAAGAATGATGGCTGGACCGGGAGCTGAAATTAATTTGACATGTTAAAATCAAAATAATCAAATTTAATACAGTTTAATGTCATTTTCAGAATTTTTATGCGTAAATAGTCGTATTTAGTAGAATCCTGTTAGAAAACAAAGAAACTCGCACGGAGAACAAACTTTTCATAAGAGTTTAGAATTCGGATCTTGCAACAAGAGCACAATGACCCGGATTCGCAAAACTTCACGTCGCATTGCCATAAAGACTGTATAAATTTACAGAAACATATGCTTTGTTTAGTTTCTGTCTCTCTCTTGTCGGCATTTAAAGTAATGCGTTATGGGATTGCGTAGAATGAAAGTGCGTGGGACCACTGACGTTGCCATCACTACTACCCCCATTCAAACTCGCACTTATACAGCTACGCTACGCTCCTATGGATTCTCTGGATAACTTATGGTCGACTATAAATGAGTTAAAGAAAAGTGAACAAAACGACTGAAATCTTCTTTCTTGGAGATGGGCCAGGATAAAAAAAAACGAAGAGAAATGCAATGCCTCCCGCAATAGATCTTGGACTCATGAGACAGTTGTAAAAACGTTGGTGTTGGCCTGTGTCGTTGCCTAATGAAAGGAAATTAATGTTTGTTCTTTCTCCAGCCTCAATGCTAGGCCAGGAGGAAGACTGTTTGCTTTTAGCAAAAACTTTGAATGGGAGGTTTTGTTGGAGGGAAAAGGAAAGAACCTTACTTTGTCGATTAAGCAACCCTTTACTTACTTGTTCCTTTAATGGCAAAATTTTTAAAGGCCATCCATTCTTATTCTCGCGTGTTTGGAGACTTTTTCTACTAATTTTACTCTTAATGTGACTCTGTGTCATGAATTGGAGGTTTTCCCTGATGAATGTGTTGCTATTTTCATTCCAACAATATCTTTGGTCAAGGAGAGAGAAAAGGAAAAGAAAAACAACTCGGGTTCTGCAAATTCAATTTCTGCAGGACCACAAAAAATTCACTTTCGGCCATGAACTGTGTTTTCCAATTTTTCGCAAAATAATTCAAATTTGAATTTGCCTTGCATTGGAATGATGACTTTTTACAGAAACCGAGGCACACGCTTCCTACTTCCCGCGCGTAAAAATTTATTTGAAAAAGCAGTCTTAAGTACTTCAATTTCCGCAAAATAATGAGTATTTTCTACTTACTCCTACTAAATTTATGGAAGATCTTAAAAAAATAACGTAAACAACCCAGAATCTCTCACGAGTACGGATGAGCGAGCTAAGCGTAAACCATGATACGACTTTCTCCAAACTTTTTTTTTGCGGTGAAAGTTGCCAAATTCAAATGGACAAATTTATTCTTCAAGTTTTGGCTCCCCTCAACGGAGTAGCCTTGCGAGTTGTTTGGAGTTTGTTGTATCGAGGGATGAAAGCGCGTTGAAAAGTTGTAGAGCGAATTGTAAATTATTGCCCTGCGGATTCAATCCAGTCTAACCCAACCACGAGGACGGGTGAGTGTGTAATTTGTCCACTGACACTTAAATATTAGGACGCATTGACTTAGTTTCGCTCTGCATCCCGTAATTTATCGAGATAGTTTGCTTTAACCATAGAAAAGCAGCATCATGCATTAGTAGAACTAGACTAAGAGTACTCGTACATACTTTCCTATGTAAATGTACGCCCGACCAAAGTGTCGTAGTAGGGCAAGCCAATGTAAATAACAAATAGAGAGAATTCCTTGTCGTCCACGTCCGCTAGGAAAGGGTTGAGCTGAATTGGAGTGAAATTGTAGAGTCTCGTTGAAGGAAATGATAAATACACAAGACAGATCTTGTGGACAGGAACAAGTGCATATCTCTCCTGAACTGTACTATGGAAAGTTCTCCCGGTGATCATTTGTCACTTGGGTAATGCAGTGTAGTAGTAACTTTCAATTCGGGTAGCTAAGCTAACGCTACTGTAGAATTCGAATTCATTCCTATCTCAAAACCGCTTACTTGGCACGCTCACGATTAAGATCCTCCAGATTTATTTATTTTGGCTCTTGGCTGGCGTCGCGAGTCATCCAACAACTTCAATGGATTATGTGATGACAACAAATAGAAATTTCGAAGAGATAGAGTTAATCATGTCAAAAATTATCAAACTGCAAGTGCTATTGTCAGTTAACTCCACTATTAGTGACACAAATGACAAAAAACTTTTATGGATGGGTGAATGAGTATTTTATCCTATCTCAAAACCGCTTACTTGGCACGCTCACGATTAAGATCCTCCAGATTTATTTATTTTGGCTCTTGGCTGGCGTCGCGAGTCATCCAACAACTTCAATCGGTTATGTGATGACAACAAATCGAAATTTCGAGAGTTAAAGTTAATCATGTCAAAAATTATCAAACTGCAAGTGCTATTGTCAGTTAACTCCACTATTAGTGATACAAATGACAAAAAACTTTTATGGATGGGTGAATGAGTATTTTTCTAAAAGAGGATAATTGAGGAAGAAACGCGCCATTCCGCTAACTCATACAAGCGGAATTGTATTTCTTCTTCCGCACGTCGACGGCCGACCTTACAATAAAAAAGGATACGAAAGAGGAGCACGTTCCATTCTGTTTGTTCTCATCTAATGGAGTCTCAAATGAATCCACCCGAACTATCTTGAGAAAGTTTTTACAAAGAACTAAAGAGAAGAGAAACGAAATTAAATCTCCCTAGTAAATGATCCATTATGCACACGAGCCCCGTTTCTGTTCCTAAGAAAAAGAGGATGACGACGGGAAAGATAAATAGAACAGAACGAGAGCGACAAGGAAGTGAAGTACAACAAAGTCTCTGTCTCAATTTGGTGAGATCGTGAACATGAATAGCATTTAGAATAGATTTGCTCAAATTAGAATTTACGATTGATAGGTAGTCCTATCTCCTAATCTGCTTAAATTAGTTGCAGACAATTCCTACCAAAGTGGTAGCCACGCTTCTCGCATTCGACAAAAGAAAAAAATGCCAGTACAAGAGAGTAAAATTCATTAAGGTGGAACTATCTAGTCGTTTAACTTCTTTCTAAATATCAGGCTTGCTTAAATTACACTTGCTTAGATAGTACGACTCGGAATGTCGATTCTAAACCTAAAGGAAAGTTCAGACCAAACATTTGTGATAGCTTACCTGCAGGTTTTCTTTCCTCTCCATCTTTAGCAGCTTTAGAATTGAAAAAAGAAATATGAATCAGAATGTGATGTGATAAAGCCATTTGCTTTAAGAAAGATCAGCAATAATGCGAAATTAATGTTAACGTACGTAATGATATGACCATAGCGATTAAGGTATGTCCATAAATTCAAAAACTGAACGAGTCAAAAATACTTGCCATCAAGACTTTCAAAACATCACGATTTCATTACTAATAAAAATTGACAAGCTTTAAAAAATGTTCAAAAGCGATGTGCAGCTTTTGCTTCTTCCCCTTTTCCCAAATGCTGAAATCGAATTTAGACAAGTGAAGGAAGGCATAGCTCGCCTTATCCCATCGCTTTGATGGTTTGATTTTATATATCCACTGCATATCTCTGCTCATCTTGAAAATATTTAATGGTTTTGAAGTGTCTTTCCCTCCTTCCATCTTTGAGATTGAGTTTGAGGATAATCCCAGGTGACAGACAAAAAAGCAAATAATATCCACCAACAAAAATATGACCGAATATGCAGGGAGACTAAAAAAATCACTGTTGAGATGGGAAAAGACACAAGATTTTACAGGAGGGGGAAGATAGGAGCAGCGTCAGTCATAACTTTATAAACGAACGGGGACTTTTCTCCTGCTTTCACTTCATACATAAATAATAATCCTATGCTTGTGCATTGCCTTTGCCTAAGCTTTAGAAGGCAGGGAAAAGCAAAGGCGTATACAATGCAACTTGAGCTGACTGGCTGGCTGCTCTGCTGACTCTGTCACATTATGCATGGCTTCACGCATCTTCCAAAAACTTCCTTCATGGACTTGAGGGTTGAGAAAACTGACAGACGAACCAAATACCCGTGCAAACTTTTCAGGTTTGCTTAACTTTAACTTAACGTACGTACAAACACATCAGGAGAATTTTGACATGAAAGATACTTTAAAAGCAATGGCAATGGCAATAGCTAAAACACCAACACACCAAACTTCAAAGGAAAATGTTAGACTAAAAGCGACTAAATACACCGACGGACGGATGGATTCTAGGCGAAGGAAATCGAATTGCATTGCAACGTAACGATGATGAAAGCCAGACTCGTTGACTGAACTTACGTTTCATTTGGATAAAGTTGAGTTGGCGAATGGCAGCTAGAATATTACGATCGTCCAAGGTTAAGTCAAAGTCTGGATTGAAAAGGGAAGAATTATAGGAGAGGGGAATTGGCTTCCCCGGAGACATTAGTTGCATCGTAGAACCCCCACCGTCAGATGAACTCACAGAATCGTCATCCGATTGCCACGCATTTTCCAAATCATTGACACGGGCCAAGAGGAGGGGGCCAACCTGTGGGGATAATAAGAGAGGATAATTAGTTTCATCTTAAGGTTAAATCAACCAGAGGGCGAAATGTTAGAAAAGGGGGTGAATTCCAAATCATTGCGAATTTCACTCTAGTGAAAAAAAATCTTATCTAAAGGACTTAAATTCCGGGTCACTCATAAAATTGTATTGGCTGACTTGTCGGTTTCGCACATCTGTGAACAATTGGCATGACATGGATGTCATATCGTAAAAGTCCTCGCCAAAGTTAAAAAACTATGTCAATGGGATCCCCATTCCCTTGTATTATGTGTAGATGAAAATTGAAATAAGTAAATTTTGCTTTGGTTGAGGAATTCCGGGTAACAGATTGATCCCATTCCCATTTCCCCGCCGCCCTGCACCCTAATATTCTGAACTCTTGAGTTTAAGCTGAAGCTGGTAAAATTCTATTCTAGGCCGTTTAGTTTGACTTGTGATCCCGGGCGGCAATAACGCTTGGGGTGTCTTGGAAGAAAGAAGACTTATCTGAAAAGAATAAAATCCAAGAAGAGAAGGACAATGGAGTTTCTTCTTCTACTTATTCCCGCCATAGCCATCCCGCCCTGCCCCTGTCTGTAAATGAAGTTTGTCTCTTGGTCTTAAACTAGAGGAAAAGAAATAAATGTGCTGGATCCCACTTCCCACTGGATGGTCCAGGGGGAGAAGACTTTTAAAGATTCTCCCTTCGCCGAGTCATGAGTTGTGGAGCGAACGAAATAAAAGAGGAAATATGATTCCATAACTCTTCGAAATTGGAGGTTCAAGCTGGTGGAGCAAGAGCAAAACTAAGAGGAAAGCTTTCAAGTAAAAATACCCGGGTAGTAGGAGTAGTAGTGTCATCTTCGCCATCCGTGTGGCTGCTGCCGCGGCTTGTTTACCACTACCACACAGGAAAAAAGAATGAAGACGAAGAAATAGGGACCACTGTGTGCATTTCCTCGAGTGCCCTGTAAATTCTACCCGAGTCTAGTCTAAGGATTTTTTTGAGAATGTCCAAGGATTCAAAGGTAGAGCAAAGCTCGTGCATCGTGCTCGTACATCCCATCGGATCCCAGGGAATAGATTTATACCAGGTAAAGCCTGGATAAAACGCATGTAGTACATTTACGTAGTCGCACTCGTATCTGAATGGAAATCGGATTTTCTGCTTCAAGTAGAGCTCAAGCTTCTCCATTCATGTCGCGAACTACGATCTGCGATGGATCCAGAGTGTAAAGCGTCCTCGTAAAGTAAAGTAAACCGAATCAAAAAAACTCCAAGAGGTTTAAAGCTCAAAAAAGAAGAAGGAAGTAAAGGGCAAATCAAATGGGAATGCAAAGTCTTGTACATGTTATGTGAATATTTTATGACATGCCGAAAATCAATGTGACGCCTATATATTCCAAGCCTTTGCTCTTTTTGCCTGCCTGCCAATGGCAGACCCAGCTGGGATAACCCGTTTACAAAATATTAAATAAAAAGAATCCCTCAGCTCAGCTCGGCGAAAAAAATTAGTCTCTGACTGACTGCCTTTGACGATTTGGATTGTCTTCACAAACAAAGACAATGCAAGTCACGACTGCCCAGAGTTTTTGCGATGCGAATGCGAAGTGAACAACGGGTTTTATAAACTTATCGTTGATTCTGACTCTGACTCTTATTCAAACTATCTTGTCAAGTCGTCGTCGTGAAAGGGAAACATGAACTGAACTCTTTTGAAGCAAAATGATAGAAAAAAATTTAAAGTGATAAAAGAATTTTGCTTTGTTCTTGTTGTTCAGTTTATGGAAATTTGATATTGGTAGTCAAGAATCCAGTTTCACAACCTTTGTTTGCTTCATGCACGATGCACGCATATGTTTTAGTTTTGTAACTTTACTTTGCAAATATTCAAGTCCGCAGTCTGCACGCACAGATAGAAGGTCGTAAAGATTTTCTAGCCCATCAGGAGAACTAGAATTGAGTCATAAAGGACATTTGTGAACACGTGCGTGTGTGTAAGAAATTTAAGGGTTTTGTAATTAATTAATTAACAAGAAATGCAAAATTATTTTCTAACCTGAAGATAAGCAGCTGGATCGGTTTCCTTGAGAGCTTCAATGCAAAATTGAATGAGAGACGTCGTTTGCTGAAGTCTGTGTGTATGACTTGAAACTTCAGTTTTCAAGGATCTCAATTTGTATTCCTTTTCTCCTCGGATGTATGAGATAAGTTCTTGTTTCCGCTGTTGAAGAGCTTCGACTATAATGTCCACTTGAGACGTCACTAGATTCTCCATTGCACCACAATTCTCCTGTTTAAAAAACAAATCAGAAACGTTGTTAAATTAGAGATACAGTTTGAGAGTCCCAATTCGAACAATTTCCCATTGAGACAATGATGCTCCCGTCCCAATTCTATCAGAATCAGTGCCTCTGATGACCCCACTTGAGTAAATTGAAGGAATAAAAAACCAGTGTAACAAATTGTCATGGCTCGGACGCTGGACACCGGAAAATGAGAAAACCATACGGAAGGGTAGATTCTGATCTGATCTAAAGACGGAAGAATTTCTCCACAGGGAGATAGGAAAAGGAACATTTAGCTCCCATCTTCCTTCTATTCTGACAACGGAGATTTTCACATCAGCTTGCGCCCTGCGTGCAAAAGACCAATTCCTTTAAGAATTACAGGAAACCCTTTCTTCGGATTTACGAGTCGCTCAAAGTCAATGTCATGGTCTTTTGGAGTCAAGGAAGCGCAGTTTTTTCCTCTTTGATATTAAACTGCAACTGCAGTAGCAGTGCAAGGGAATGCCATGCAATTTCCTTAACGTCTCAAAAAGATGGTCTTTCCTCAATGTGGCCAAGCCACTAGGTTCTAAGTTTGTCTGCTTTTCACTCGAGTGGAACAACTTGTCCGTCCCATTGATTTTAAATTAAATAACATTTTCGAGGACAACAAGAAAAAATGTTATCTCTCACCCTACCACAATGATTTACCAGGTTCTACCTAAAAAATCTTCCTGGTAAACTGTCCAACTAGTCAATACTTCAATTTGCATAGTTGTACAAAGATGAGAAAAACTCTGACATCGTTTTATTCTTCGATCGAAAACTTTTGCTTTGTATGCACACAAATTTTAAAATTACCACTAGAAAAAACTTTTGATTGTACAATCTTGCAAAAACTTTCGATCTAAAATCCTAAAAACAAGTAGAGCCTATAAAATGAACTCGGAGGGATAAAATCTTCGAGATTCTTGCAAGCAAAGAAAAATTACAGCACCAGCCACACCAAGCTGAAAATTATTAGGGTAAAAGATAAAGTAAATATTTTCTTAGGACTTTCACTTTTTCATCCAGAAAATCTTCATCACGCAAGGATGAACCAAACCAAAGTTTTCTCAAATCGCCGTTGGCATCATTCAACGAAATGAGATGACAGAAAATTCCTCCAAACCAATTTTAGAAAATTCACAAACGAATAACTTCAGCTACCAGGAAATTCTAATGGAATGGCGAATGGGGTCTTGCTTGCATCCAACAAGTCGCAAGTCGTCAAGCTTCAGGGCAAAACTCGAGAGAGGAGACGGAAGATTTCTCCCTCATAAAAATTAATTTTGTACTTGAATTCACAAGGGTTGATTCCAGGTTGATATTCCAACTTTCTCCATGGAGCTTCCACATAAATATTTAAAACCGTAAAATTTCTCAATAACTTTCATTTCTCTTTCTCCAAAAATATTTTAAAAAGATAGAAAAGAATAGAAACGACGAATCTCTAAACGAGCCAAAAGAAAGGAAAGAGGAAAAGTTAAATGAGGAAAAGGGGAGAAGTCTCTAGAGGAAATCGAGAGTTGAGTTCCAAGTGCAGTTAGATACATTTATGTATCGTATAGGTATGCAACTCGCCTTCTACTTTTTCTTCCTGTGAATCGTGAATGTGAATGCACCTAAGGATAATGTAATGCTTTTCCCTGCGTTGTTGCTGCTGAAGGAGGCGATTCATGTACATCTATCCCAAAACTACAATTTCTCCTATTGTACATTGACTTTCGACTTTCTTCCTTTTTTTGAATCCCCACTGAAACATCCAAAAATTCTTCCGATCCTATCCTCATGTCTCGTGTCTACTAGCAATGAAGTTCTGCCAAAGATACTTACTTATGCCAACCAACCATTCTCCCCATTTTTTTGAATCCCCACGTGAAACATCCAAAAATTCTTCCGATCCTATCCTCATGTCTCGTGTCTACTAGCAATGAAGTTCTGCCAAAGATACTTACTTATGCCAACCAACCATTCTCCCCTCCTGGAACTCTGAATAATATGGAAATATAAATTGAAGCCTTGTATGTGTATGTGCATGTGTGTTGTACTTTGACTCCTTCGTCGCTTTCTGTAAGAAATTCTTTGTAAACTTGGTTCTGTTGTAGTATGTATGTGAGATATATCACCTTCCCCATTATTATCCTCGGGTTGCAAGGAAGTAGAAAATTGCTTTTTCCCTGCCGCCTTACCATGCCACAGCCAATTCCTCCGATGACAATCAGTCAACTCAGTTCACCGAATCCTATTGGCTCCCATTACTATGAAAATCACATATCCAAAATCCTGGTCCCTTTCTTTACAATAAAATACAATATTTTTTGTATACAACATAATATCCGACCAATTCAGAAGGGAAAAACTCCACAAATGATATCTCAACGTGCAAATGTCTGGTATTTTGAAAACATGCTCGCAAGAATTGTAAATTCGACTCTACTCTATACAGGAAATGAA
>WJEZ01000878.1:0-21908 GCA_009869925.1 Thalassaphorura encarpata
ATATTCCATTAGTGGACATCAAAGACAAATCAGTATCAACGTATTCCTTCTGTATAGTGTCATATGCGTAACTCAACTCTTGTACATAATTTTCCATCCTCGAAAGACTTTCCTTGGTCTGATTGCTGAGCTTAGCAAGTCCTGCTGAAACTTTGATAATAGAGCCATTTTGATCGCTGATTTCTTTCTTGACCCGACTCAAATATCTTTCAATTGACTGATCTTCCATTTTCAGCTCCCTGAAACTTGCGGCAGATGGATTCCCAAAAAGCCATTCGGCCACATTTCCTACCGCTTCGAACAAAGCTCTCTTTCTTCTTGGGTGGAAATCCATCTCATTCTGGGGTGGGATTCCTTCCATGTATAAATCCTCACTGAGAGTCTTCAGAATTTTACGACTCTCGTCAAGCATTTCGAATGCAATATTACTAAGGTAGCAACCCCGTGGACTGTGGCTTCTAAAATAATTTTTATCCAGGTCATAATGCCCTTGCTCATGCCATTTCTCGCTGACAATGGAGGAATTATGCATTCCTCTATTTCCGGAAACACAGTATCGTTCACGGTCCATTACAGGCTCAGGAATTTGCGGTGGTGCAGGCAGATTATAGTGGAAAGGTACACTGTGCGTGTACAGTACACCACCCGTGACTTCCTCACTCCATATCCCAAGCGTAGAATGTATGGCAACGCTAGCTGAGGCTTTTCCCAACAAAAATAACCATAACAGTACATGCAGGACTAATGGGCCTGGTCCGACTCTTAATTGTATACCCATTTTCTTGTCTTTCTCCTCATTCACATTTTGTTCAAATGCAGGTACATGAACCATACCAACAAAGTCTTTTGTCCATGCCGGCGGCTTAGTCACTCTACCCGACCTCGTTGTTGTAGTACCCATTGTTTCCTTTCCACTTGCCTCTTCTTGGTCTTCACTTTCCTCTTCACTCTCACTTTCATCTGTGTGAGCTGTTTTGTAGGAATGGCTTTCTGAGTCGGATTCTGTCAGGGACCTCTCATCATCTTCGCTTTCAGAATAATCTGAGACTTCATGAACCACATCAGAGATCCAATCTTGATCATTTTTGTCATTCAGCTTGCGCATTTTTTGAACATTAGCAATTTTTCTTGAACCATTCTGATCCTCTAGCTCATAAAGGACATCTGATACCTTCCGAACGATCTGAAATCCAGGTCGGAATGTGGTTTGCAATTTCATGTTCATTCCCTTCTTTCTGTATGGCATGTTCAAAGCGACATGGTCCCCAATGTCATACTCCACTTGGGCTCGAAACGGGTCAATGCGTTTCTTTCTTCCCATCATGTTTTTCATGTTAGTTTGCTGTGCCTTAATTCTTCTTGCTTCCAAATCACGGAATTTTAATAAATCCTCTACGGGTTCTTGAAGGTATAATGGAATTTTATTTTGATATGGCAGTGTGGCCTCGAAACCATGGATCAAATAGAAAGGACTCTCTTTCGTAGCGGATGACCTAGTTGTATTAATGGCAAAAGTTATTTCTGGAAGGTTCCTGCACCAATTGTGTTGGTTTTCATCCACGAATATTTTCAGTATCATTACATAGGTGCGATGAGCCCTTTCTATGACACCGTTAGTTGAACTGTGCATGAAACTTGTCCTCCTGTGCTCGATTCCCATTTCTTTCAAGAATTCCTGCATTTTCTCGCTCATGAATGTGCTTGCCCGGTCCGTTAGGATTATTCTAGGACAACCGAAACGGTAAATCAGTTCCCTAAGAAATTCCATGATAGTACTTGTCTGGGCATCTGGGACTGCTTTCGTAACAAGGTATTTGGATGAATGACACTCAGCTGCAATTATATGAACATTTCCATTCTCGGATCTAGGAAACGGTCCTGCTAAATCTATTCCCACTAGAGCAAAGGGTTCTCGAGGCGTTGGCATAAGTTGTACCATGCCCGGCAATTTTGTAGTTCTATGTTTGCATAACTTGCAAATGTTGCATCCATTGGTAAAGTTTAGGACTATTTTCATCATATTCTTGAACCAGAATCTCTTCTTAATTCGGTCAAATGTCCTCTCAAATCCAGTATGACCACTTTCCGGTGGGCAGTGTCCCTCATGTAACACGTCCGGAATCAAAACCTTAGGAATCACAGGCCTCCCGTACCCGTACTTTGTGTTGTACAGGATCCCGTTTCTTTGTTCAAACTTGTTTATGATCTGTTTATCTCGACTTTCAAGTCTTTCACAAATTTGCTTGCACAAGTTATCCTTCTGTTGAAGTAGCTTTAGATTTTCATTCCCAACGGCCACAGCCAAAATTGGTATGTAATCCTCTTCATTTTCCTTTCCATTCTTCGTAGGCAGGCGACTCAGTGCATCGGCCAATACATTTAGTTTTCCCGGCCTGTACACAATTTCTGTGTCAGGAAAATCTAGTAAGAACATTGCCCATCTTACTAATCTTCCATGACCTGTTGCCTTTGCAAATTTTAAGCTGGAAATTGCGATGTGGTCCGTGATGACCTGGCTTTTTCTTCCATGGACGTAGTGGCGGAATTTCTTCAATGAAAATATTATTGCTAGCATCTCAATCTCACAGATTGAATAATTCCTTTCTTCATCCGTCAAACAACGACTAGCATACGCGACTGGATGGTCCCTTCCACCTTTTTCCAAGCATAGCACACCAGCTATACCCTTTCCCGATCCATCCGTACAAACCTTTATGGGCAAATTTGGGTCGAACGGAACCAATATTGGGGGTGCCATTAATAACTCTTTCACCTTTTCCACAGCCTGTTTATGGTTTTCTTCCCATACGACATGGGCTCCTTTTGCCAACATGTCTGTGAGAGGCTTAACGATGAGTGCATAATCCTTTATAAATTTTCTGAAGAAACCCATCAATCCAAGCAAGCTTTGTAGCTCTTTAATGGATTCTGGTCCTGGCATAGCTTTGATGGCAAAGACCTTTTCAGGGTTTGGTTTAAGTCCATGCTCAGACACGATATGACCCAGAATTTTTACTTCCTGTTTTGCTAGTGCACACTTCTCCGGATTGATTTTGAATCCAGCTTCTGCCAAACGATCAAGCACCTTCGTGAGCTTCTCCTTGAATTGGTCAAAGGTACTTGTAGCTATAATGATGTCATCAATGTACACAACAACATTATTATCCAAAACACCACTCAGGGATTGGTTTATGACATTCTGGAAGATTGATGAGCTGTTATGTATTCCAAAAGGAAGCCTCTTATAGCGGTATTGTCCATTACATGTTGAAAAAGCAGTACACTGCTTACTTTGCTCATCCGCAAGTTCCAATTGCCAAAATGCCTTCCTCACATCAATGGTTCCAAATAGTCGCTTTCCACTCAGTTTATCCAATACATCTGATATTTCTGGTAGGGGATATTTATTTCGTACTAACATCTTGTTTACATCGCGTGCATCCAGACAAAAACGTATCTTATTGTCCTTGTGACCCTCCTTTACCATAACCATGGGGTTATTAAATGGGCTAGTGCAAGGCTCGACAACATCCATTTTAATCCACTCCTCTACTTGGTGTTGAAACATTTCCTTCTCCTTTTCACTCAACTTATACGGTTTCCTTGCTACAGGGCTGGCACCTGAAACTAATTCCAACTTGCAGAGGGGATTCTTGATACAACCAATCTCACCATCCCATGAAAATACTTCAGATCGGTCTAAGAGAATTTTAACCACTTCATCCTTCTCGGAATTCGTCAACTGCTCATCACAACAATTAAGCAATACTTCTCGCCTTTGATCTTTTTCCTTTTTCATCTTCTCAACAGTAAAAATTCCCACTTCTCGATTGAATTCAATTTTTTGACCCTTGATAGTCATTGATTTGTCCGCAAAATCTATAATCGCCTTGACCGACTCCAGCTGGTCACTTCCAAAAATACATCCAAACGGGAGCTCCTGTGCAACATAAGCATCGTACTGGCATTTCACTTTCGGACCCAAAAATACTTCCACTCTGGCTATTCCTTTAACCTGAATGGGTTTTCCACTAATCCCTTTCACTTCCTTCAACTGACAGCTCCTCAGTTGACCTGGTTTTACGTGCCTCATCTCCACCAAGCTAATGGACGCACCCGTATCGATGATGATATCTTCTAGATGCCCGTTGATTTTGCCTCCAATCTTGGCCATCCCACCTTGCCCCGTTCCAGCACACACAACCGCTGGATCGGCCTCCACGTCCACTAGTGTTACTTGGGCCGCGTTCTTGTCACCTCCCTTAAGTTTTCTGCATTCTTTCTTGAAATGCCCAAACTTCCCACAATTATAGCACTTGGCATTTTTCTTCTCTCCGTTGGACCGACAATGTGCCTTGATATGGCCAACCCTGCCACAGTTGTAGCAGCTCCTTGATTCTTTGCCCTTTTTATTGTTCTTCTGCTCACGCATCTCACTAACCAGTGACATTGTCGCTTGTGCCAAGTCGCTAACAGTTGATCTGTTCTCTGTGCCGCTCCCAGAACCCATGTAATTGTATGCAAATTCTTCTTCATTTCTTGCTGCAAGAAATTTGCTTTCAGATATACGTCGAATCTGTTGCAGGACTTCCATGGTTGATTGAGGATCCGATGGGAGAATCCGCTCTAGGTACATTGGTCGTAATCCCTTGATGAGATGCTTTATTCGTTTCTTTTCTTCCATTACCCCAACACGGTCGCAGAGATCAAGCACATCATAATAGTATCTTTCTGCGCTCTCATCAAGCTTCTGTTTTCTCGTGTCAAGTCTAACCTGGTACTTTAATTCACTCGCAACCACTTGAAATCCGTCCAGCAAAGCCTTTTTGAAAAGCTGCCAGGTGGGTGCAGCTGCTTCACTTCGTCTTATTTCGGCTGTGTACGTCCGATACCATAGCTTCCCTGCTTCCACAAGGAAATTCGGTAGCATCTCCAGTTTGACCTTTTCATCCCATCCATTTGCTGATGCAGCTCTTTCAAATTCTTCCATGAAGAACGTCCTCATCTCCAGTAAACTTGGGTGGATGAATAATCATCTTGGTTGGGCGAGTATTTTCCCCTCCAAGCATGGTTGGAAAATTTTTTCTTCGAATTTGAATTTGAGTCTTCTTACACCAAATTTGTCTCGGTGGAACCTCCAAAATGTGAGATCTCAAATCAAATTGTAGACCAACGCTTTTGAGAATTATACTTTATTTTGATCAAGATTTTCCAAATGACCAACTCCTTTATTGCTCTCAGTCTAAACCAAAAATCCGATCCCCAGTCGTCTTTTTCATTTCCTTATATATCCATAAAGTAGGTCGACTACAATTGAACCTCTAACAGTAAACAAACTAAAATAACCACCTAAATGTGCAAAAGGGAAACTTGTTATTCTTACAAACAAAAGGAAATGGGAAAGTGTGCAACCTTCCTTTGCTTAAAAGGAAAAGTGGGACAAAATTATTATTCTCGTACTTAACCTAAATTTTTAACTCTTACACTAGTGTAAAAGCAGTTGCTAGTGCTTTAGCATTTGCGGCCTGGTCATAAATGATTTCACCATTGTGTGCTATGGACGAAATGTGTTTAGGCTGCTCTATTGAGCCAGTCAAAATTCTAAATATTCCATGATTCACGAGGAGTGGAAGCGGCTCGAAATTGTGCCGAGTAATAGAGATTTCTTGTAGATTTAACTGTCCGTTGAGTGAATTCCTTACAACTTTATAGTGGTCATTTAGATTGTCTTATTTCAGTGTCAAATTATCATTGTCCAGTCCACCTGTCATGAGTAGCTGAATTTTTCGTTTTTTCGTCCGGAGAGCATGAACCCTATGGCTTAGTTTTTTTAAATTCCCATTCATCCAGGGCGAAGTGACTCGTGAACGAATACGTCGCCTTATAATAGGACAGAACTTATCAAGCAGGGAGGAACAGATATTTGTAAACGTTAATAGTTTATGGTCAACATTTAAAATTGGTATCAGTAAGTCAAAGTTCTTGGGGCTTTTAAATAAGTTCATGAGATCAGGAGAGTCAAAATTTCGCGTAGTAATAAGTTTCGGAGCAAAGTGGATTTTATTTCTTGGTTTTTGTAGATTTTGTTTCTTGGTCCGCAATTAAATTAAATTGACGTGTCTTACATTTAATCATTCTATCGTTTTAAAATCAAACCAATGAATTCACGTAATATTGAGGGAACGAATAATTAAGGTACGTTGGGGGGGAGCGGTTTGCTATTGTTCCCGAGGACAAGATTTTAACCTCTAATAGGTTGGATCCGGGCTAATTCTAAACATTTTTACTTATCGCATATTATTATTAATATTAATATTAATTTGTTAGGAGTCCAGAACTGGACTTGAATCCTATCGCCTACAACTTTATTCTCAATTAGCTAATTCTAAACCTGTGACGACTAATAATAGATATATACCGACAGGAGCGATTACTGCTTTCCGTCCTACCTGAGCATCTGGCTCTCAAAATACGCCAAGACCTTGGAGCAGCTGGTGATGGACAATTCCAGACTATATACATGAGCCGGCATGAAAACGTGAGGTAGGTCAACTATTTTGAAATACCATCAACAGTTATGTTGTATTTGTTAGGAAAATAATACAACTGACAAGGAAAATATATTGCCGGTATAGGATAATTAAAGCTAGATTACGTTGACGTCACACATGCTGCGGTATGCCGTATGCCCGTCTAACTTGGTCAGGCTCTGGCTATGCCAGTTGGACGCAGATAAAAAAAATGTATAATCAAAGCGATGACTCTGAGGAAGCAAAAACGATATTGGTGTTAATATAATATTGATGTATTGAGTAATGTTAGATATTTAAAACTAGAATAAACTGGGTCATGTGTCGTCCCGTTACGGAAGATCGCCATAGAAGGGCGAGCAGTGAAGTCATAGTTTCGTCCCGTATACCGCTTTTAACGATGAAATTAAAATTAAAATATACCACAATCCACAGTTCATCAGAGAGCCACAATATAAACATAACAAATATTAAACATAACAAAATATGACATCTCGTTAGCCAACGATTCGGAATTTTTAATGCAATAATGACGTTTTACTAAAAGATCAGCGCCATCAACAATTCTGGATAATTGAGTGGTTATGCTTGGTTATATGCTCATTTAGTTGGTACAATTACCCGATGAATCCGCTCGATTTTGACAAAAGTGTGTCGATCCAGAAATTTTTATCCTATGTTGTTATGGGTATAAATATACTGTGAAACACCTTACTCTAAGACATCTCGCATATTTATAAGGATTCAAAAATACGTCTGAGTGATCTTAACACCAGGAATTCACCTAACCGATCCCGAAAGTCAAGAGATCGTGTACGATCATCGATTGTTAATCCAAGTAAGTCTGATTCCTGATATAAATAGGAAAATAAATAAAACTGCTAATCTATAATGCGAACTTTAATTCTACGCATTAAAGCCTAGAGCAAAGGAGAAGATACAAAGGATTGAATAGGAGACTGGAAGAAATAGAGGGCCAATATCACTAAATGTAGGTCTACAGCAACCTTAGTTTCTGTGTCTATACAGAAACTAAGGTTGTTTTTTCAAACAACTCATGTGTCTTATCCAGCTTCTATAATTATTTCAAATTTCATGAAAACACAATGGTTGATGCTACACGAAAATTTCACAGCATGAGAAGGGCAGATTTCTGTATTTTCATCCATAACTCTTGAACCAGTGGACGGATTTTAAAACGTGACCCAGTTCTGGATTCTACATAAAATTCTCTTTCAGATACGAGGGGCTTCCCATAAGTCTTGTGTTTTGAGAATTGTAGGGCGATATGAGCGTGCACTGATATTTTCTTTGTTTCGTCATGCGATTAGAGGAAAACGTTCAAAATTTGAGCCAAATCGGTCGAGAACTCGCATCCCCAGGCCAGTTTGAACTTTAGCAAGTGACCATGGCAATGTATTCTTTGAAAACTGAGCACCGTGCCATTATAAAGTTTTTAACCTCAGAAAATTGTAGTGCAAGTGAGATCCCCGAAAGATTGGTCAAAAACAGTGGTACAAGTGCTCCTTCCTTTGAGACAATTCAGCGCTGGAGACTAGAGTTTAAAAGGGGTAGCCAGTCACTTGAAGATGGCCCTAGGCCAGGTCGGCCAATTTCGGATAGTGATGAGGAAAACGTTTTAAAAATTGAGAAAATTGTTAGAAGTGATCGAAGAGTTAAATTGAATCAACTAGCTAGGGATGTTGGGGTTTCAAAAAACACTGCTTCTAGAATATTGACCGAGAACTTGGGTATGAGAAAGGTTTGTGCGCGATTGGTCCCTAGACTTTTGACTCTCTTACAAGCAAGAACGAGTTCAGTTCTTTCAAGAGAATTTGGAATTTATTTCAGATGAACCAAAGTTTTTTTCGACACTAGTGACAGGTGATGCACCTGATATTATTTTTATGACCCAGAAATAAAATCTCAACCCATGCAATGGAAGCATCCGGAGTCTCCCGTTAAAGTGAAAGCAGGGAAAGATCGGCGGGGAAAGTTAAGGCTACAGTTTTTTGGGCTGAGGAAGGTGTAGTGCTTATAGAGTTCATGGAAAATAAAAGAACTATAACTGGTACAAGTTATTCCCAAACCCTTAAAAATTTGAAGCAAGCAATTACTCAGGAGAGAGGGTAAAGTGTCAAAAAAAGAAGGCTTCTCTATGACAATGCGCCTGGTCATACGAGTTTTGTTGCAAGGGCTGCTATTTTGCAATTCAAATTCGAAGAAATTCGAAGTTTCAACCACCCTACTGTCCTGACTTAGCACCCAGTGACTATTATTTGTTTCGAAATTTGAAAAATTGCTTAAAAGGAAGTCGCTACGCCGATGACAATGCAGTGAAAGTTGCGGTGAAAGCATACTTTGATGACTTAACATTAAACTGACCTGGGGATGCGAGTTCTTGACCGATTTGGCTCAAATTTTGAACACTTTCCCCTAAGCGCATGACGAAACAAAGAAAATATCACTGAACGCTCATATCGCCCCAAAATTCTCAAAACACAATACTTCCCCCAATACTAGCCCCTCGTACATCTACTGGTCAAGGTGGAGCTACCCCGGATGGGGCTGTGGGGGAAGGATATGATCGACCCTGTATATTATGTCACATATTATGAATCAAACTGGCTATGGGGGTACAGGGCGTAGGACCGCCTTTCGTGTAATGCCAGGATGGTTGGGCTCAAAGTAGCCTCTTAGAATGGCCATGCTCAGCCTATTTGCAAAAAATATTCTGTAGATTAATGGAAGATTTGGTGGTGAGCAGTTCGGATCTCTAACGTTAGATAACGGCGAAATCGTTTAGAAAGTTAGTTAGTGAAAGGAGGACAGAAAGCGTAGAGTCTCCTCGTCTCGTACTCTATTCAAGTTCTTTCTCTCTAGATGGGCAATGACATTACATGGATTTCAATGTAAACAGTTTTGAAAGCTTATTTTCCTTCTAACTAACAATAATTGTTGGGTAGATTGTTCCATTGTTGCATGTAGTAAGGTATTGGAAAGCTAAAATACTAGTCCATAATCACCGTCAAGTAGTTTTGAGAAAATCAACTCCCCTCTATTTTCAGGCCGCCATATTTTCCGAAAACAATAAAATAGAAAACTACTTTAGGGGATAGGGGAATTATAAAAATTTGACCAAAATTTTGAAAAAATTTTACTGCGAAAAATTATGATTTGTGCGGACGAATTTTACCCTTTTTGATAATTGGGAACCTAAATAATATAATAAATACACTAAAATTATACCCGGACTCGACGCTGTTCGCATGTAGAACGGTTCCCTTGTTAGTGTTTTTAATGACAGGGTTATTAAGTAACCCGCAAAGACAAATCTACAGTCCATCAAAAAGGTAAATTAATGTCATACATGCTAGGCACGGACCGAGTCTGCCTTGTCGAAAATACACGCAAACACGCAATTATATTTAGTAAAAAGTAAAAGAAAGGCAGGATTCTAAATCAGGCTACACGACCACGAACTACAAGTCAAACTTTAGCAAGCCTAAGAAGTCATCAGATGCATATGTTCAATCATTTTGATATATTTTTGTTGAGGAGTACATAAATTATGAAGGTGTTTATTTTTTATTTCTTCAGTATTCTTTACGCTGACATTGTTGGATTTACTGCTATATCGTCTACATATTCTGCCTCACGAACTAGTGAAGATACTCAACGAATTGTTTGCCAGATTCGACAAATTAGCTGACGTGAGTTCTGCATAGTTTTAAAAGTACGCTTTGCAATACTGAATTTTGACATTGAATTGAACAGAAATACCATCAACTTCGTATTAAAATCCTTGGTGACTGTTATTACTGCATCTGTGGGGCTCCAGTTGAGAGAGTGGATCATGCCGTCCTGTCCGTACGAATGGGCCTCTCCATGGTCAAAGCAATAAGGTATAAATTGGTATAAAATTATATATCTATGTATTTAACAGTCAACATTGCTTAACATCTTACACCGTAAAAGATATCTTCAAGAGACGACCAATTCGCCTGTCGACATGAGAGTTGGAATCCATACAGGTGCCATTCTAGCTGGCGTTCTGGGGCAACGGCAATGGCAGTTTGATGTGTACTCAAAAGATGTAGAATTAGCAAATAAAATGGAGAGCAGTGGAATGGCAGGGTAATTTGCATATGTTACGAGCCAACAGAAACTTATTTGGAAATGTCTCATAGGAGAGTGCACGTATCCGACAAAACATTGAGCTTCTTGAATGACGAGTTCGAAGTGGAGCCAGCGTATGGGGAACGACGTGAAGAAATCCTTAGGATTGCAGGAATAAAAACATATTTTATTGTTCGGAACATCAAACCGGTAAGCGAAGTACCACTTTTCATCTGAGTACTCACCTTTTAGTATTGATGGTTTTTCTTTGGGAATGGTCTGACGTAAAAATTATTGCAGTTGAGTTGCAAACCTAAGAGTTCTCCGTTCGAGAAAGTCTATGGGTGTAGTGAACTTACAAAAAGAACTTATACCAGTAAGTCAACCTCACTCGTCACTCAAGTGGTGCTTACGTCAACATATTTGAGTATATCTTAGCCTTGTTACCGACACTTACAACTTTTCTGTGATTTAATAATTTTAATTAGCTAGTCTAAACAGTGGTAAATAGTGATGGACTAACAATTAGGCCACTACTATTTTATTTAACGTGAATTATTCATTTTAAAGTTCCAATACATGCAATGGTCGCTCACAGTTCTCAAAATCAGCAACTTTCTTCAGTAAAAAGCTGTAAGTGGCGTTTATACGGCTAAAAATGGACTCAAATAAGTTGACACAACTATACATGTGGTTGACGTACATGTATAACGCGAGACTTATCACATTTCTGCAGTTTCGAGGAACTCTTAAGTTTCCGTTTCCAACCACGCTACTAGTGTTACTGGCCGAGCCTCTGTACCAGTTACCCATCTTAAGCAACAAAAAATTCTTGTTTTCTGGTTGGCCGAAGTTAGCACCATTGGAGTTGATTACTGCTAAATCGCACACCCGGACCGGATATTCAAAATAAAATATCAAATAAATAAAACGCAGTAACGTTGAAATGAGCTGGCGAATATTAGCAGCAATCTTTTATAATAAATGAGTCAGGCTTGAAACGATTTCGGTTTTGTGTCCATTGACTACTTCCTATCGATGTGAAGCGAAACTACAAAACAACATAAGCATTACGGTTTAGTTTAGATAGATAGATAGATAATAGCTTTTTTTATTAGGTCATGTTTGTCAGGGTTAACTGTTATAAATAAACGGACCGTGTTTGATAACATAAACAATAACAAGTTTTCATAAGGTATATGACTATACAAAATTCAATATAGAATGTAGTACAAATAATTAAATATAAAATCAACTTCCATGCATTACAAATGAATTTAAAAGAATATATACTTTTTTAGACGATTATTAGTAAGCCAAGCCTTCAATCCATCCCGAAAAGGAAATGTTAATTTAATGCTTTTTAAATTGGATGGGAGCGAGTTGAATAGTTTAATTGCTCTTATCTTATACGAGGTATCCATGAATGAACTTACTCGTGGAACGGCTAAATTTAGTAAACGATCTGAACGTCGCTGTTGTGGTGCTTGCAACACCAATAACTCTCTTAAATGCTCATTATGGTCATAATGCAGAAGTGAATGCAGTGTTGTCAGGGTCAGGTAATCTGATCTCTCATCGACTGTTTGTAAACCAAACCGCTCATAAAAAGATAGGATATCCTCCGTTCCAACCAGCCTAAAGGACCTTTTTTGTTTGACTTTACCCAATGATGGATCCATGACATTCCGGATCCCCTTAGCCTCATTGACATAATGAAATCGACGGTATGCGTACCCTTTAACAAAATAACATTTCAAGAAAAAATTAATTGTATTTTGTATTAAAAAGAGAGATTGACAATCAGAGCAAAATCCACATGTGGCATTTTAGTTGCCTTGAATAGTTTCCTAAATAGTCAAACATTTCCTTACTAATCGCTTTTTTATTATGAATTAATTGATTACATTTAAACTTTATCTTTGAATTTAGAATGGAAACATGATTGTCAAAGGAAAGAGAGTCATCGATCCATAATCCCAGATAGCAAAACTTTTTCACTCTTTCAATTTCACCAAATGGCGTTGGAAAAGAAGTAGGTAGGGTGGGTGTTAGCCGTGCAGTCTTTTTTGACCGATATTTGGAGGGTTTTTCTAAAAACATAACCTTAGTTTTCTTACTATTCAAATCCATATCATTTTGAATACACTAATCATGAATTTTTTTAAAGAAAGAGTCAAGCCGGGATAATAAAGCTTCTAAATTTTTGTCAGCCATGGTGGATGCAATGTCATCAGCTAAATAGATTGCAATTTCATTCAAAATAGCTGCCATATCATCAAAAAATAATATAAATAATAAAGGTCCAAGCACCGATCCTTATGGCACCCCGGAATTTAAGGAATAAGATTTTGAAGCATTTGACCCAAGCAAAATTTTGAACGATCTTCCCGTTAAATAATACTTGTAATTAATTTTAACAAATAGTCCGGAAATTTATATTTAATTTTTAATTTATCAAGCAATAATTCATAGGAAATAGAATCAAATGCTTTAAATAAGTCAAGAAAAACAATTAAAGTGTATAGATTTTTATCCAGAAACTCATTTACATTATTTAGGAGGTCAGTAGTTGCATGAAACGTTGATTTACTTTTTCGGAATCCATATTGTCTTATTGTGATTATTATGAGGATATTGTATTGTATTGTATTAATCTCCGCCAGCCTAGCGAAGAACAATTTCGGTTTTTGACCGTACTCAGTCTCTTGGTCGGGATTAGTCGATTGGCACAGAGTTTCCAAAAATCAATTAAGATGTGTTCACAAGCCTGAATTTCAGTGAAACTTTTTTCAACCAATGTGAAGCCATAGCTCCATGTCATAACCCGTATAAACCGGAAATGCTATGAGTTAGAGTTAGTATGAATCATGGGGGAACGATTGCATAAGCTGGTCTTCGCCAGCTAATAATTAGAGCAGTACTCGTACACACGCCGAAAATCGGGTCGTAGGGTTACTGGACTGGGGGCCTTGAATTTTGCCACACTTTACGTATTGCTTTTTTTCTACGTTCGGTAGTTTAGGAGAAGATGGAGATGGTGAGGATAAATAATATTGACGAATTAAACTCTTAATTAGTAGAGTATATTCAATTGTTGTAGTTGCCTATTCCTACTTTCAAAAGTGTTCATAAAACTAATGTTAAATTTACACCAAAATTTAAGAAAGTTTACGTTCCACAGAATGAAGTGGCTGGAAATGGTGAAATTGTAGATGACTTGGGAGAGATTCAGAGGACGTGCAAGAAGTCACCAATAGAGTCTTCAGAGGTAATCTAGTAATATTATTTGTGAATAATTATGTAGAGCAGAACTCCGCTTATCTCAAACTCTATTACATCTTTATGGTGGTAGCTGATATTTGGAATAGGAATTTGCTCTAGCTACACAACACTACTAGTGAATATGAATAAATAAATAACAAAATAAATATACTACTAATGAAGTGTTTGTATAGTACACACATGTAGTAAATCTTTCGGAAAGAAATGAATTAGTATGCTACCTGCAAAAGAAAACAAGACATTTCAACTTGTGTCTTATCGATTCATTCAGAAAAGATTTCACACTTAACACACCACACTACGCGAATTTTTTTCTTTTGCTTTTGAGGAAGTTTTAATATTCATCTTTTTCAAAGGAATATCTTTATTTTGAGTGTTCAAAATATTTTTAGCCTTTTAACAGGCAATTTAAGTATTCCCAATTGCCCCACACCAACCTTGAGTAAATTTTTGTTCATCAAATAAACCATTTACACATTTCATATCCATATATCCAATGGTACGTCCTAATAATAAACGTCTAAGCCTTTCAGGAAGGCACAAATAATAAACTGTTGAAACAGTGGAACGATAGCATGTAGCACATGAAATTGAGCTGGCTGAAGCGAATCAGTAGAAGCAAGTATGGGAAGTCTTTTAAAGTCTTAGATGGAGCAATTTTATCGCCATGATACAAGATGGAGCAATTTTATCGGCATGATACAAGATGTAACGATTTGTAAATTTGTATCCTCCTGGACGGAGGTACACGAGTCATAGACGTACGTGGTAGGTGTATTCGACACATGGACCCTCCCGAGTTAAAGTAGTTTTGGTCCTTCGTCTGAGATAGAGTAAGTCTAACACGGGGACCCTCCCGAGTTGAAATAGTTAGTTAATAGCTTGTCGTAATAGTTTAATAGTGTAATAGCTTGTTAATAGTTAATAGCTAGTCAGCGATCAATCTTTTCAGAATAAATTGTTGTAAACAGGAGGACCAGATCGGTAGCAATATCTTAACTAGAGAACAAGAGATAATATTATGATAAAGTAGAATTTTAATTTAATGAGCATGCAAATTCAATAGTCTTGGTCCTCCTTTTGATATAGAGTAAATCTAACCCGGGGACCCTCCCGAGTTGAAATAATTTTGGTCCTCTTATTAGCTGGCAAAACCCAGCTGATGCGATGGTACAATCTGTCCGTCTGTACGCACTCTGTAGGTCACAATTCTTCACCAAATAACACATCTCTTCGTATTTGAGCGTTTCAACCCTTGGCTCCTCCGGTGTGCTCTGGGCGACTCGCTAGGTAAAGGGATCAGGCGCCTAACTATATAAATCGAATAAAATGGAAGCGGATATAAACTGAATAATGTCAAAGCGACCATGTTTCCTGGGAAACCAAAAAACAATCACGTTTCACAGTCAATAGTTAAAAATAGTGCTGCTTAATTTCACTTTGTGAACAACATATTAGTGAAGTTTTCAACCAATTTCAAAAAACTCAGCGGCAATCGACAGATCTCGACCCAAGGAGGTGCCATTTCGAGGTTTTGGTAAAAAAAATAGGTAGTCCTATCGATTCAGGATATTCAAAAAATGAAAATCGACAAAATGTTCGGTACGCTTCACGGTAAATCTGTCTACATGACAGCATTGTCTAAACGACCATTCACACAACTAATGTAATCGCACTAAATTCATTTCTACCATAGAAGCTCTAGAACCATCGTGGTTGCCATGCTGAAAGTTGTAGTTTGGTTGGTACACAAGTAAAGAATAAATTAAGTCAGAATTTCAGCTTTGCCTTTCTCATAAATTGGGATTTGGACAATTTTTGCATCGTCAACTTAAGCTTTCACGATTCTAATTAAAATTGAAAAGGTTGTTCTTCGACAGTGTTCAAAATGGTTCGTAAAGATAGATTAATGCGAGAAAAAATTAAAAACCTGATCTCCACCGCTCGTGACAAGAAAAAGGATGCAATTGAACCAATGGATGACCAAGTTCCATGTTGTGTAAGTATCTCTGATTGATGAATAGATGCAGTGATACTTATCGTTTGAGTTGATAGAGTAAATCGTTGAAGAGGAAATCTGATTATGAAAAACGCGAGGAGACTTCCGAAAGGGTTAAAACGTTGAGATCTGACTCTGCTTACCGCCGAGACGAACAAAAGCGTGTTACTCAGGCCCGTCGCGAAGTGCAAAAGAATCCCGAACGCCGTAATATGGAGCAAGTTAAAAACACAAGGGCACATCAAAACCTTCGTGGTGATGTCAGTTATCACTAAATGGAACAAAATCGAGATAAATCAGCTCAGCAAGTAATATTCAGAACTATTTCACATTACAAGTACAATGAATTCAATTGATATTCATTTCAGATCAAAAGGCAGCAAATATACTGTGACTTTGACTATTTATTAGGAGAATTCATGAGGCAGATTCAGGAAGGCCCCACTAACGTTTGCGCCTGTTCTGGAGGGCTGTGGTTCAATAGATCAATTCGTGAGGTTGCCAAAGACGCTATACACCAAAAAAGAACCTCGGTAGAGTTAGTCAACGAGGTGCTGCAAGTTCAATACAAGGGAAAATATCTACTCTGTGGAACGTGCTTTGCTGCTGTAACTGCCAAGAAACCTAGGGTTTCGAAATTGAGCATGGCTAACGGGTTCAGATTCAAAGTTTTACCCCAATATCTAAAAATCTTGACACCATTGAAAGAACGACTCGTTTCCCCAAGGATTCCTTTTATGCAGATAAGAAGTTTAGGATATTGCAGTCAACATGGCATCAAAGGAACGTGCTAAATGTAATCAATGATTTGGACATTTGCGCAAAAGTCCTTCCAAGGCAAATCAATGACTCTCAGACCGTTCAAGTCATGCTCATGCGACGTATGGTCTACAAGTCTCCATACATGTTTGAGACCGTAAGACCAAAAACCGAGTATGACGCAGCAAAATACTTAGCAGCGACCGAACTATACAAGAATCTAGGAATCGTCTTATCTGATGACTGGTGTCGAGATAGTAATCCAGTTGATTTTGTGGTCGAACCCGCAGATAATGAAGTAGTTACTGCTCTAAACAGCAAGCTTTCCTCTAAGGTCAGCGAACAAAATGAACTTGATGATTCCAAATCTGAAGAGGAAATTGGTAAAATCAATGTGGGATGTCACGAAACTTTAATGCTTGGAGACGACGATGCAATGATTAATCGCATTGCTAAAATTGCACCAGGTGAAGGCCGAACACCAGTAAGTTTACTTCAGGATTTAGATGCCCAAGTTCTTGCATTTCCGACAATCTACGGAGGAGTTAAAAAAGCATTCACAGAAGGACTGAAAGTGACGCTAACAGAAATTTTGAAGTCGGAAATTCGACGCTATGATAGAAGGGCTTGCAAAACCACCAATTTGTTGTACGCATGTAAATTACTTCAGACACAGCGAGTAGCTAGTGCAATGACTCTTCGCTTAAGAAAGAAAAAAGGAGGACAAAATGTGACAGCAGGAAATGTAAAAACAACCGATGGTGTAAAAAATCCAATTTCACATGATGACGGTTGCCGGTGTTTGAGGGGTGTTCGGCAGTCTCCGGCGTACATGGAAGTTTTACAAAAGAAAATCATGGCCATGTTACGACAAATTGGGCTTCCGCCTTTTTTCATTACGCTTTCAGCAGCCGAAACCAAATGGACTGAACTATTAACCATTTTGGAATTTATTCTGAAGGCAGGCCATAATGTTCGTGGTATAACGCTCCATTGCGCGTTCAAGCTTCCCCCTAATCAATACGGTGGAACGTTACCTCGTCTCTCGGACGATATGTGTAATTCTCTTCGACTAAGGTTAAAGGATTTGAAGCTAATTGTTATTGATGAAGTTTCAATGATAAGCGCAAGGCAGCTACATCAAATCAACGAGAGACTGCAACAGTTATTTCAGACATGTAAGGAATTCGGTGGTATACCTATACTCGCCGTCGGAGATTTACAACAAATCCGGCTTTTTGGGGGAAGGTTTGTGTTTGACATGATTTCAATCGCCATCGCTGATCTTGTTGCTGGAAATACACTCTGGGGGAAATTTCGAATGTTTGAATTGACTGAGATAATGAGACAGAAAGACGATCTAAGGTTCGCTCAAGCCTTAAATAGCATGGCAAATGGAGAAATGACTGAGGAAGACCTGTGCCTAATTCGATCGCGAATTATTTCAACTTCACTGCAACCATCTGAAACTGCCATAAGACTGTGTGGGAGCTACAAGGATTGAGATGAGTACAATGCTCTTGTTCACCGATTATTAAACTCGGAACAGTCCATTTCTGTGACTTTTGACAGGATACAGGGAACTTGCTTGAACTCTGAAAGACAGCGGCTATTGGACTATGCAAAAACTCTGACAACGAAAGATGCAGATGGACTTACCTCTGAAGTCTTGTTAAAAGTTGGTGTCATATACATGATTTCGATCAACGTGGATGTAACGGACGGTCTGTTCAATGGTTCAACTGGTGTTCTCCGTGAAATTCTATACGGCATGCGTTCTATTGAAAGAATTCCAACTAGAGTTTTAATGGAATTTGATGATCATCTGGTCGGTTCAAGTGTAAGGACAGTTTTTTGCCAGTTCCAGCTGGACGAACAAAATAGGTGGACGCCAGTTGGAATATTCCACAAACTCTTAACACGTTCTCGTCATAAAGAGCAGGCCCAGATTGTTCGAGAACAGATCCCGTTAGTTGCTGCAAATGGAATCACATTCAATCCTAATCCTAATGGAATCCTACAAGTCAGTGGTTGTATGCACACGAGGAAGGACAAGGCGAGACCTTTTGTACATGGGCTGCAGCCGATGCACCAGCTGAAGTGGCCTTTTCATTGACGGTGAATTCGAATCCCCCAAACCTCTTAAGCCAAGATTAAAATTTCTCCAAGATATTCCGAAGGCCCATACAAAACGGATTTTTTTTACGCGATCTTCAAGAGGGACATCCCATATTTCCAAAATGTATGGTATTGGTTCAGCGTTCAAAGAATTTGACACAAGCAATGGTCATTTCAACATTACTAGTATTTCGGTTCATGACGTGGAAATTTGGATTATCTACAAGTTACCCGAGGCTCGGATTCATGAGTTCTATCAAATATTAGAAAGCCGACTGAAGGAGATCCGTGGACATAAATTGATTATCGTTGGGGACATTAATTTAGACTTGTTAATGCCAAACCCTGTTGCTGAACTCTTTAAATCTCAAAGTCTTTATTTGTGTTTGCCTCCAGTGTCATTTACAAACGGAGGAACAGAATTGGACTGGTGCTTTGCCAATAAATATATTGAAATAGATGCATAGTACTACGAGTCAGTCTTCTCCTACCACAAACCCATCTGCGTGACTTGGCCAAAACCTGTTAGTGTAGAAGAGATGGACGTTGCTGATGATGAATCTACATCCAATGTTACTCTCAAAAATGGGTTGAATAAGTTAAATATTGCATAGTTTATATTTATTTAGTACGAAAAATATATTTTAGTAACGTAAAAATAAATCAAGCTATAATACAACTTTAATGGTTATTTTCATTTAATATATGAAGCTATAATTTCTTTGAGATGTACGATATTTCATCTTTATAATCAAAATAATTTTTGACACAAATTAAAACATTTTTTTTTAATAGATATTCATGAGATTCATGTATATAAATAATGTATAGTTACCCGGAAATGCATAGTTACGATTTTACCCTATCATTGTAGAGTTTTAATAGTAGATATTGACCCACTATAACTATTATATTGTAAACCTATTAATTAGGAGTTACTGAGCAAAATTTCCTTCAATTTGGTTTGTTTTGTTTTGAGATATTTAAAGTTATAGAAGACAAAAATCCATGGTTACGATTTTTCCCCCATCAGAATTTAATAGTTTTAGTCAGTTTTAATAGTAGATATTGACACGCATGTCTACAACATTGATATGTTGTAAATACATGTATTTGACATATTCGTGCAAAATTTCATTAAATTTCGTACGCTCGTTCTTAAAATATCTGAACTTATATGAACCAAAAATGCATAGTTACGAATCGTCATAATTTCGTTCAAATCCCATCACTCGATCTTGAGATATACGAGTTTTCATATGGTAACATTTGACTTGGCATGTTTACATACAAACTTGAATAAGAAGCTTTTGTATATCACTTTGGTCGCCAATACTTCGTGGTAATCTTTCTACATATATCTAGAAGGCACATGCATAATTTCGTCCAAATCCCATCACTCGATCTTGAGATATACAAGTTTTTATATGGTAACATTTGACTTGGCATGGTTACATACAAACTTGAAAAAGAAGCTTTTGTATATCACCTCGGTCGCCAAATGTTTGTGGTAATCTTTCTACAAATATATAGAAGGCATATGCATAATTTCGTCCAAATCCCATCACTCGATCTTGAGATATACAAGTTTTCATATGGTAACATTTGACTTAGCATGGTTACATACAAACTTGAGAAAGAAGCTTTTGTATATCACCTCGGTCGCCAATACTTTTCGGTAATGTTTCTACGTATAATTAGAAGGTACATGCATACTTTCGTCAAAATCCCGTCTCTCGATTTTGCGACATATATTTCCAAACTCATGAACAAACATGAAATACCATTTAATTTTGTCCAAGTAATGAAAATAGTAATCTACGATAGATTGGTTTGCATAGCAATATTATATCATATTCATCAAAGAAAACAGCTAAGCTATCAGATATTCAGGAATATTATTCCTATATGTGAAAGTTGATTAAACTGGACCCCAATGTCCACTGGCTACTAATCCGTTTTCATAACTTTTCTAATTACATACATCACGCCTTTGCCAGCTCCATTTCACCCATCTACGACGGTTTATTTTGATAGAGTAAATTCAACACGGGGACACTCCCGCATTGAGATAGATTTGTGGCCAAAGAAGTTAAGAGAGACTGGTTAATCATATTGGTTTGACTAACAATCTGACATAACGTTGTCATGTAAACAATTCTTACTTGAAACGAAGAAATAACTTTTGTAAATTTGTAACTTTGTTTCTAAGAAGGAAATGTTTTTCAGTAATACCTCTATCTGGTTAAAACTTGCCCTTGTAAGTATCGAAAAAAGGTCAAAGCAACGACTTCTACAAGTTAAATGAAAATAGGCTTTTAATGGCTGGAAATTAAAGTTAAGAATAACCTTGGAATTCGGAAAAATAGAAGGAAAAAATTGGAGCCCAGGAATCGAACCTGGATCTTCTCAATCTCCGGTCGAGAATCAAACCCATTCGTCCACACGGACTCTGTTATAAGTCCGTGTCTTTTCCTTGACTCTATTCTTCCTATTCCTTTTAAAGGAAGATTTTCTACAGCCATGTACTTACGTACTCGAAGAAATGCCAATTATTATTTAAGAATAAAGAATTAAGAATAACCTAGGAATTCGAAAAAATAGAAGGAAAAAATTAATTGTAACAGAGTCCGTGTGGAGGAATGGGTTTGATTCTCGACCGGAGATTGAGAGGATCCAGGTTCGATTCCTGGGCTCCAATTTTTTTCTTCTACTTTTGCGAATTCCTAGGTTATTCTTGACTTCTACAAGTTTGAAGTGACTCCCAAGTATGATGTATAATAATAATATATAATATCAATATCATTAGATCGGTATTATGCTTAAAAGAAATATATCGTGAAGCGTAGTAACAAATTTGTGAATATTTGGAAGCGCTGCTTTCAATATATTAGTTGGATGACTGCCGTTTGAATTGAATTATAATGCAACAGGGTCTATCGTGAAGCGCTAGACAAAATCTATAAATTCATTTTTTGGGCGAGCGAGCGGAGAAAGCGATAGCTTTCGAAGCGAAGTGAGACCTATTTAGTTGGCGGGAATTGTTTCTGTTTCCGTCCGTCCGTCCTTCCTTCCGTCCGCCCTCGGTTGTTAAGGAA
>WJEZ01000879.1:0-21902 GCA_009869925.1 Thalassaphorura encarpata
TCACTACAAGCAAGGCAAAGGCAAAAGGCAAAGTATTAATTTACATGGATATATTTCATAGGATCATAAATCCCGCAGATCTACATCATCATCACATCCTAATCTGATGATGTAGTGCTTAGGTGTAACTTGAGTCTCGGATTTTCCGTCCCTCGACGATTCGAAATGTTCATTGCAAATTGTATTTCATTGCATTGCATTGCAATATCCTGGCATTGGCACTCCAATCAAAATGAATATTTTATGAACCCCGTATCCATCCATTACATATTTCACCAGGGCATAAAATTACATCATTTTTACGGTTCATCCCCAGACTTGGAGTCGCACTCACAGTCCATATGCAGAGGTCGGAGTCGTGACTCGTAATTGCAGTTGAATTAAATGCCCAAGGGGAAAACCCTTGCTCAAATTCCTCCCCACTCGTTTAATCTTCATTTTTAATCTCAATTACGACCTTGGTCTGAGGGATCTCACGTTTTTAGAATTTGCGAGTAATGAGCCAAACCCAAGTGCCAGTGCCATGCCCCAACCTCAGTATCTCAAATTTAAATCCCATCTTGTCAAACAAGTCTGAATCTTTCTCGTACGAGACAAGTCCATCATTTACATCTCCCTGTCATATTAGCAACAAGGCTTAATGGAATTAAAATGCAAACATAACTTGGCATCATTTTGGCATGGGTAAAATGGCATCTCGTTTGTAGCGTATTCCCAGTCCACGGGTGGAAAAGAAAATCAAGGGCTCAATTTAATGAAAATGAAATCTGACCACCAGTCTCTGTCCTGCTCGTGGTGTGGCTTTAATTTCCTTGTGTAATTTGCCATATTCCTTAGATAAGTTGAGCAGAAAACTCCTTCCTAATTGCTCCACAGCTTTAATCGTAGTTGCAAATCCCAAATCCTGTCCTGTCTTGTGTTGCTTAATATCATATAAAATGAAGAAGGAACAACTAAAGTTGCCCTCCAGTGTAGTATGGAGAAAAACTTGGAAGAAACAAACCAAGATCTTAATCTCAATTGCTATTATTGCATGCATGCATGGTCGGAAGTCGGAACAGAACAGAATCAGTCCATACTATTCTATTGCCTTACACTAATGCACCAATTGACAGATTGAACGAACCAAGAAGTCAGACGAGTGAGGAAAAACATATCTTGGATTTCTATCTTTGTTTTTATCCGTGGGACTCCGCAGAAGAAGCCAAGACAACTTTCATTACTGGTAGAACTAGAACAAAAATTAATATTCACAAATGATTCATTAGAATAATGGAGTATGTTGCGTCGTGAATAATGTGATTGACCCACGAACTCTGTCCTCTCCTCACTTTGGCATTTGCATTGGCACAAGATTGGATTTGAGTCTTGAGGGCATCAAGAGAAGAAGAAGCGAAGCCAAATGTACTTTCCGAGAGTGCGGTTGCCAACGGGGAAAGTAAGGAATAGTAGGAGCTGGGAGAATCTGAAAAAAATTAGAGTTGTCTTGATGTGATATACCCGTGTAGCCAAGCCAGCCTAACTTTCGGAAACTGACCATTGGCCCTGAGCAAACAGAAACATTGGAAGAGTCGGCCTGGCCTGCCTTCCAACTTTTTGCCAAGTATTTTTGTATTGCATTGCCTTTTCCATCTTGAAAGCTTTTAATCCTTCTCTTCTTCTTCTTCTTATGTGAGAAACCCGATCCGTATGTGTGTGTGTGTGTGTTGAGCTAGATCTCTTAGGTTTAGCTTGGAGCAAGCTCTGGCTCATTGAGCACGAACAATGCCCTATGTAATTAAGCGTTTATCCACTCATGGTCCTTGCCAATCCAAATGAAACGGAATCCTCTTGTCTTTTCTCCTAAGGAACAATGGCTCAGACCCTTTTCTTTCTTCTTTTCTCCTACTCTTTTATTTCCTGCATGTAAATGGCTAATTTACCAGCTTAAGTGGATCTGTGTTTTGCACAAACAAAATTCACGCCTCATTCACTTTTCTTATCATGGGAGGAATCAGGAGGAGGAATAACCATCCTCATCTCTGGACTCTGTCTATCTCAGTCAACCCATCAGCTCTGCATTCACATTATGAGGTGATGAGATTCCTACGACTACGAATCTTGGCTCTTGTATTTGATTTCAACATGGAGAAAGCTCAGAAAAAAATACTATGAAAATTTCTACATGTTCAAATAAAATTAAAATCTAAAGTAATAACTTAAACCTGCATGAATTTTTAAGATCAAATAAAACACATTAAGAAAAATAGCTAATTACGTTACATTACACAAAATCCAGTCCTGTTAAGATTAAATGTACGCACGTACAAAATGGGATTGGCCAGACTAATTTCAATTTCCATTTCCATTTTCCATCCAAGGCAGAAAGAATGACCCAATTGAACGTACAGTACAACATCGCCGTTTCGGAAAGTTGGAACAATAAAAAGAGTACAGTCTTGATCTTGAAGAAAAAATTAAGGTCTTGGCCAAGCAAGGGTTGGAATGGAATGGAAAACGTTAATGTCCTATTCTACGTCCAAGTCCGACGATGGACTTGACATTACCACGTACAACGTTCATTCAATCCAGACAAACATGCGAGTCAACAATGTAATGTAGTGTAGCAATTCCATTCCATTGCATTGCATTGCATCTTGGGATAAGTTTAATGAGAGCGACCGACCGACCGACCACACACAATGCGAGCAGCAAAAGAACTCATCCAGCTGAGCCAAGACTTGCCTAACTTTTCTCTTCAAGAGAATTTTAATGTTTCCTCAAGTTTACTTGGCTCAAAAATCCTTCATCAATTCAACTTGTCATAATTGTCCTACTACTCGTTTTCGCTTTTTGGAATCATAACTCGACTCTGACAAGAAAAGGTCAAGTGGTGATTGCGGTGAAGATCATAGCCAAAAAGCACAAGCCAAGTTGTAGTTTGAACCCCTGTGCCGAAGCTGTAGCTGTGAAGTTTTTTGGAAAGTAAATAGGGAAAACAAGAGAAGAGGGAAGAGTGGCTAGGCTGGCTGAGACAGAGAATGTACCCTTGGGACTCATTCCGTGGTCCAATGTCATGTATGTTATGAAGATATGTTCTCTCAACGGGCTTAATTATAAGAAACCATTTTAATAGCCAAACTTCGACTGACTTGGCTGTTGGCTCCAAGGACGTAGCGCAGAGAAGACATCTCAGATCTTTCACTTCACAAGGGTAGAAACTAGAATGATTCTCATGAATAAGTTGTAATTTGACTAGTAGCATCTCTCGTACCAACCTTGTTATTTTTGGCAGGGATTCATCTGAACATGGAAGATTTTGCTTTGCCAGTCTCATAGTAATAAAAATTTTCTCATTTTCTTTCATTAAAGTCAAAAACTAATGAATAGAATACTACGATTCAAAATTACAAAGGTAAATAATAAATTAGTCAAAGATTTTTCGTAAGACTTGTTTTGTTTTGCAAGTAAAATAATTTCTACATCTGCACTGGCATTGTATCTTGGCGTGGCTCGTGCACTAATGAATAGAATACTACAATTCAAAATTACAAAGGTAAATAATAAATTAGTCAAAGATTTTTCGTAAGACTTGTTTTGTTTTGCAAGTAAAATAATTTCTACATCTGCACTGGCATTGCGGCTCGTGCCCCGAAGGCTTCATTAGGAAGGTATGAATTTTAAAAGAAAATAAAAGAATTTCCATGTATGTGATGAGTGGAACGAAGTGAGATGAAACTTGCGTATTTCTTTTTGAGCCAATACCTACCAGTCACTCTGCTTGTTGGGTGGTTCTTTGTAGTCATAATTAACGTAAAGTCAATTATTTCTGCATATATTAACCAAAACAAAGACAAGTCGAGACATTTTACAATGAGAGATGCAATTAGCGAATGGTAATTAAAATATTAATGACAAGGAAAAATAAATATTAATTATTCTTTGTGGGATTTTTATTTCAAGAACGAGAATATGAGAATTCTTACAGTTTGCGTGAAGATTCGTTGTCCATGTTAATAAATTTTGATTTTATGAGTATGATTCCAATCAAAAACGCATTACTCACCTGTAATATCCTAAATCTAATGATCTGATTCTGAATTAGCCAGTCCAAGTATATTAAGCCTGCCCAAAGCTAAAGACTTCCAATCCAATTGAAATATTGCTTCCCATGCAGCAAGCTGAAAATGATGAATCCTCAAGTTTAAACGACAATAAACTTTGTGTTTAGTATGACATCGGAATCATGCAAAGCAAGCATAAATGTTGTAATTTAAATCAGGAGACCTCATTGTAAATTGTGTAGATAGGATGGTAGTAGCTGTGGTGCCATTAGCTCGTGGAGTGGCGGCATAAGTCATAACCAGGAGCCGCGGGCATGGTGAATTGCTTCAGTGATTCGCTCTGCTACTGCTGAGAATTATACTAATAGCAATTTTGTTGGTTGGTAGTTAAGTGAAGAGGATATGCGATGCCGGTCTTGGCTGATGAATATGAATAGGAAGAATGAACTACTCTTACGGGAGCCGAGAACTTCACATACGTCATAGTAAATCTATGTGGAAACACATTAAGAGAGGGAAATTGGCTCATAAATATTGAGTCTTAATTTTCTTATTTATGGCACACGACAAATAGGTTCTGATAATTAAGAATTATGAGCATATACATTCAACCGGCACTTTATGCATGGATCCAAACTCAGCTCAGCTCAGCTCTCATTTTGAACTTGGACTCGAATAACGTACCCTAGCAAATTTGGTCACTGTTCCACAATAGTTTTCCCTCAATCACAAGGAAAGTTCATTAGCTGATAAAAATAATTTAGAGATTTTAGCATAATAGTCCTGGAAGGTAAATCCAATTTCTGTTACCTTGAGAAATTATTATGTAATATACGAATTCAAAATGAGAGAAAGAATTATTACAGGGTAGTGGCATGGACCAACGCCCGTTCTACTCTCGCATCTCTTGGATCTAAACTACATTGCGTAACGTACGCACTAATAATCTCCGACATTTCATTCCATAATTCCACCTAATGTGTCGGCTCAACATTATGAGCCCCATTTTGTTACATTTATTAGGCTAAGGTGGGATGAACCAAGCCAAAAGAGTGAGTACGAGTACGTTACGTTGTGGGGTCGTGCGAACAGATAAGAATTAAAGGGAGTGGTTTCAGCTCAGCCCACCTAATGAAATGACACTAATCTTGAATACCTGTCCTGTGTGCTCTCCTAGCAAATCCCTTCACACTAAATTATGCAAACAGTAATCTAATAAATCAGATCCCGTGTTTGGGAAACCCACTTTACATTACTTACACCTTAGGTAAGAGTCATAGTCATAAATGCCGCAGTTGTATTACCTTTGAAGCCCACCCTCATACACACAGGCATTATTTTAGGGAGATAACAAGGGATGTTAAATTCTGTTCATTTCCTTGGGGGGATGGCCAGCCACCCTCAAAATCAAATTCCAGAAAAAATCACATAAAATTAAGTTAAATTGGTTTAGCTGACTAATTTAAAGATTCTCATCCAGATGAATAAAAAACGACATGATAACCATATCCACCATAAGAAAAGCAAAAAAAGAAAAACAATGAGCAATTAATCACAAGAAAAATGTTAGTTTGAAGAAGAAGGACAGAAAGAGAGTGGATTCTTCTTCTGTCTTTTGTAATGAGCGAAACGACTAGACTAGACTAGACTAGCGTGTAACAAGTCCTTAGGAAAAACTTTGGTTGTTCTTTTGCTATTTGCTTGGCACAAAAACTTTTTTGTATGTACTTTTTTATTATTATTATTATTTCATTATCTTTCCTGTTCCTTCATCATCATCATTCACCTCATTATCTCCATCATCATCATCTACTCTTACTCTACATGTAGTTGTTCAGTGCAAAAATCACTAAACAAGTCTAATGAATTGAACGGATAAGAAAATTTGGACTTATTTATGAGTTTGCTTGCACCTGGCAGTCGCCTGGAAGAATTCTTTCATTATCACTGTGGCGTCGCTTCCTAAGTTTATAAGAAATCATCAGATTACGCGACTGGGACGCAACGGAATTTTAAAAACACCAGGTGCAAAGTTTCGAAATTGATATGACCTGTTCCTGTTCGACTTTGATTTTGAATTGTCAAAGCATTTCAATAATAATTTATTATCCCTTTAACTCGGTCATGTTAACTTGGAAGGTGACATGGTGTATTTTTTAGCATTGCGTAACTATATGGCAAAGCAGAAGCCAATCCTGATTACATTCCACTTGGTTTTTTGACAATCGGAAGAAATTTCTTGTGGACACATGGAAAACACATTAAAATCTGCATTCCATGCAAAAGGCTTGTACTTGCATCGTACAAACCGCATCCGGGAGTAGGTAAGGTAGCCGTTTGCAGTAGGCAGTGCAGTGTGTTGGTTCAAGATTTAATTAAACGATCATTGTCACGAAATTGAAATTTGATTCCCATAAAACCTGGCATTAAGGGAGGGAGGCATGCATTCCGATCCCAAGTGCTTTGCTTTGCTTTGCAGCGCAGTGCAATTGGCCATAACGAATCACATCTTGACTCCGGCCGACCAACTCATCATTCAACTTCAGCATCAGCTCAGCCCAACCAAAACTCATCGTAACTTGAAACCAGTTTAAAGTGGACAAGGACAGGACAGCACAGAACAGCAGCAGAAATTAAATTTAATGTTCGTTGACATTTTTTGTACTAATTGAAAGCTATGGCGTTTGTGCTTCTAATGATGATGATGAATATTTTGATGTTTTGAATTCATGAGTGAAGTAAAGGAAGGGTTGCGATGAAGAGTCATAAATAAATGAGTAGAACTGTTGAAGCTGAAGTGAAAGCCTAGTTTTAGAATTGAATACGAAAGTGCTATATACCATGTAGTGGAAGCAAAATGAGGTTTTGATGAATTGTGGTGGAAATGAGTGAATGGGAGAAGTAAAATGAAAACAATGGGACTGTCATGTCTGTGCCAGTGCCACTCAGACTCCAATCAATGTTTGCAAATGAGACAAGAACATGGAGTAAAACCAAATGTTCACTGAAAACAAGTGGCTCAAGACTCAGACGCAGGCACAAAGTACAAAGTAATTTTGTACCCTTCTTCCTCTTAAGAGTAAATAGAAAACATGAACCAAATGGTTAAATAATTGCGCGAGACCAAGTTGTAATTAAATCACTCTTCAGAATTGATTAATGATGAAATCCAGATAATAGATTCAGGACATGGTAGTCGAGCCCGTGGAATTGTTGGCTTTGTTATTCTTTGGCCAAACACTGTACAAGTGGCAAATACCCTTTCCTAGAATTTTGAGCTCGTGGCACTTAACACACTTGACTATAGGCTTGTTCTATATTTCCGCTTAATGTGTTAAATTTTCAAAAAATTTGTGATAAAATCAAGTATTAATCACTAATGTCGAATTGACTTTAGATTCAATTAAAATTTCGAAGCATCATGCAAATACTCGTTAAACTCTACAATTTTACTACGTTTTAAAAATCTTGAGAGTTGAGATCTTGTCTTACATGAAAATTCAAAGCAAACTCAAAATCTTAAGGGTAAGTACACATTATGATACCATGCCTCAAATTTTCATTTTAATAAATTATTAAGAACATTTTCTCATTTTATAAACCTGAAGGAAAACTCATTCAAACATCTCTCTTTATCTATTTGGTTTTTTCAAATACTCGTATGAGCTGAAAACGTCAAGTGCTGTTCTCATTACTATTATGCTATCCTTCTTTTCTCAAGTCTTGATCCAGGTTCCAGCTCCAACTAGACTAGACTGAAGAATTGAGTGAAGTGGTTTTTACTCTTATAATTTATTGCACACAAAATCCTTATTTGCATTTGTTCCATCATACTCATCCCATCCTATCATTTTCATCTGATCCTAGTTCCTGGACAGAAGAGCAGAGTAAAGAGAGGATAAAAGCTCCACACATTGAATTCAACTAAACTGACTGACTGACTTTCTCATTTATTCCCAACAGACCCAATCTCTCTTCGTAAATATAACGTAACGTAGTCCATGGGACCACCGACCGACCGACCGGCCTGTGCTTGGATTCCCCAGGAATTCCATTTCTCTCTCAAAACCAACCAAAGTAAATAAATATCAGAGTGAGAGAGAATTTGATCGGATTTCATGAGCATTGCATTGGTGAAAGTAAATGTACGTACGTCCATACGTAGTAGTACGTATAAAGTCTCTCATTTCATTTTGTTTTAGCTTCGATAGCCAAGCCCTAGTTGTTTGACCAGAATTCCCATTCTACTCTTTTCAAAACTACTTGACGACCACATTGACATTATAATCAGAATCTAGCTCTACTCTAGCCAGCCATGGACATAAGTACAAGTAGTAGTAGATATGTGTGGACTTAATGGATTTGGGATTTGGACTCTGCTGAGAACTAATGGTCAGGGAAGGCTTGGGCTTAGCTTAGCTTGGGAAAACCTCACATTCATTCCCACATTGTTTGGACACTCACTACGTGTTTTTAATCAATCTTCAAGTCAAGGCTGGCAGGCAGGCCTAGTACCCGGCCTTTTGCTAGGTTTCCTAGCTAAGCTAAGCTAAGCTAAGACCAAACCGGGTATTAACGGGTGGAATTTAATACACGTGAAGTGGAGCAGCCATCGTAAATGCAAATACCCGCTACGCTCCCTGTACTAATCTCTGCACAAACAAAAGAGACATTTTGTGAAAATGCAGGCAGGCAGGAATCCAATCCAAGGCAAAATTTGTCCAAGCAAGCAAGCATTACATGTTCCACCATTTACCCCTTTTAACACATGGGCATAGGCACTAGTCAAATTTAAATTGACTACTATGCAATACACATCTAGTAGTAGTATAAAGGCACTCATTCAATTTTCTAGCTCGGATGAGTTGAGTGTAAACATTACAATAGGAAAGACTTGTGGTAAATGCATTGTTAGGGCCGGGCTAGACTAGACTGGAACAGCTAGCAAAGCAACTGAGACGACGACTCAAATGCTTACTTAGCCTAAGTAAGCAAAATTCTTGTCCTTCCATCCCATGCCTGTGTTTGTCTATAATGTAAAACCTGGGCACAGAGTAGAAAATAAATGAGTTTACCTAATTCAAGTAGTGGGTCTAAAGTATTTGTGTTAGTGGTGAGTAAGTAGTATGCAATAGCAATACGCAAAGAAAACACATTCGATTCGGTTCGATTTGAATATATACTCAAATGCCACAATAGTAATTGTTGTATGGATTGAAAATTAGAGTGTTTCATGTTATGTCATGTCATGTCACGGGATTAAGATTAAGGAATCTACAAAGACATTAAATGACTTTTATTTCTGCCTGCCTAATTGGACAGATTCTATGAATGTCTAATTCTAATTCTAATTTGATTCGATTTGGAGCAATTGCAGGTCGTAGAAAATTAAAGTTACACGTGGAGGAAGTATTTGATTACCTTGTAACAAACACTTCTCATTCGTATGCACAATGTTGAGTTGTTTTTTTGTTTGTTTTTCATAGATAATCATCGTTTGTCTTTAAGTAATACAAATTGGGAAGAACTACTAGGAGGCAGTCATGGAGCGGAACAACGTGATATAAACTATTTTACACATAGTAAAGCTGAGCTGGGTTGGCTATGATATTTAAATAACACCAAACAAGACGTGCTCAGCTAAATAAATCAATTTAAGCTGACTTAATACTCAACAACTCAGCATAAATATTTTACAAATGACATAACAGCAGAATAATAATAAATTCTACTACGACTACGAGTGGGGTGGATGATGTATATTAGACCAGGGACTGAATTGGTAGAAATTTATATGCATTTGACCAAATTTTGGGGTGATTCACATTAATATTAATTTAATATAGAAATACAATCTTCAAAATCTAAGACTGTGATCTGATATTCTCATTGACATTAAAATTATTAGAGTAAAAACAGACATGCTCATTTATTCAACCTCCGGGTAAGTAAATTTCATTTTCTGTCAGAAATTTTACAACTTTCAATATTTCATTCGGATTTTTACGATAAGATGAGGATCATCAACTGGCGTTGAAAAATGAGCGTGTTACATATTCTTTCGTCACATCAAGACAAATGAGAGTTTTTTGAAGATCTGCTCTCTGGATTTACAAGGATAATAAAACCTAGAACAAGTTTATGCAAATTTTACGCTCTCAAACTGTTATCCAGAAAAGTCCAGTAAAATAATTCATAAAAAACTAAAAAATGTGTACGCAGCAGATGTAAGTTTTTAAGAATTGAAATGATTTAGAGATTTCCTGAACATGAACAGTCGATGCAAATTACAATGGATCCTGTAGTAATTACTTTAATCGTAGCAGACAAATTCTGACAAAGAACTGAGCCATTGCCTTGCCATTTGCCATCATCATCTTCCCAGGAGACAAGACAAGGAAGAAACAAAAACAAAACAAGAACATTAACAATGAATTGTGTTCGCATTGAGTTAATGAGTCCAGTTCAGTTTGCAATGCTCAAGTGGATGAATTGAGTGATTGTGAACTCATGACTTTAAAATTAGCTTAAATTACACAGCATTTTATTCACCATTGTTGTTCCGACCGCAAACGTTGGATGAAATATTTCAAATTACCGCCCACATCACCATGACGTGAGAGAAATTGTAGCAAGGCGAAGCAAAAGCAAGTAGAGCAAAGATAACAAAATATCAAAAATGCTATTATCATAATTGGCAGTCCCTGTAGAGTTAATTTCGTAGGAAGTAAAATGATTATTGTGAGTTTAATTAATGCGATTTTAGGTACGGCTCATCTCACCTGTCGGTTTGTAAAAACTTGGTGAAATATTAGTAACAAATGACAAATGGACTCTTATGGGAGGACTGTTAGCAAATATAATTAATTACAAAACAGAACAAGAGCAAGTGAAGGAGATGTATTGGATATTGGATTCTTTTATTGCTTGCTACACTAGTGGAATAATTTCTCCAGGCTTTATCTGCACCTTTTCGCTATGCATTTCCGCCTTGTCTTATGAAAAAAAATTAATCATTACAGACATTAGCATTAGTTTTTCCTTTAAACCAAACCGGTTCCATTGTTTCCAATGTAATGTAATTGCAGAAAAGCAAATAATTAAAGAAAGATTTGTAAAATTTAAGTACAGTGCTAATGTAACTGGAAAACGAACGAAGGGAAAAGACATTAACGAAACGACGACATGTAATTATTGTTCCTTGGATTAAGCAATCCCAAAAAACCATAACTAAAACTTGTAAGTATTGAGAGTTCAGGGTTAATTGACAGGTGTATTATAATTCCACCATAATTTATTTCATTCACTCAACATTGCGTATTCTAATGCCCTGTTCTGTTCTGTTCCTCGGGAAAATTTCAAGTTTTGCAACACTAGAAGAACTTGTTTTTTTTGCTTTCCTTGTCTTCTAATAACAGACAGAGAAATAACATTGGGCAATAGCAATAGCCGCAGTACAAATCAAACCGGACGCGATTGTAATTTGCACAACAATTCATTTCAACATAAAAATACACAAATTTTGTTATAATCAACTAATTTTTAGTTAATTTCCATAAGAAATATACAATATCATGCAATGGACTCATTCATTAGAAAATGAGTGAACGGGTTGAATACAAATCTCAATGGGGAATGAATTTTGTTCGTGGTGGTATGGTGGGTCCACGGATTGCATTGCATGTCATCGCCATGCAAGCAAGGTTTCCACAATTACAGAGCAACTTGTAAATTTTCTGGATAAGTTGTTGGAGTAGGAGGAATATTGCTTAGCTTAGCTTTTGCTTTTGCTTTCCCTGGTTACAAAATACAAAGTCTGCTGTAGTGCAGGAGCAGCAGGCTAATGTTAATAATTACGTATCGTGAGAAACAAATAAGATGGAACGAGTAGTTTCATTCACTTAGGGTGAGAAAAGTTGATAATAAAAAAATCCAAGGCTTAGGCTGGCAGAGGTACGGAGGTGAAGGTGACTTGACTTGTGTTTCCTCTCCAATCAATTCAACAGACTAGTAGTACGTAAAAAATGCATTCCTTAAAAATTCGAGACTTTGTAGTAGTAAGTTAAAAATTCTCAAATCCATTTGCTTACATTAAAATTGAAAACAAAACCTGGATGTGAGCAATTAAAAAATCAAACTGACCTTGTGATTCCCTGCCTAAGCCTAATTCCTTAACGCTTTGTCTTATCTTTAGTGAGATTTACTACGTTGATGGTTGATGTTCACACACACAATTAACGCACATGATGTTAGACGTATGTATGTTTGAAATTCTTAGAATCATGATATGTGATATGGTTATGCCAACAAAAGAGGTTGAACACACACATCCTTCTGCTCTGCGCCAAGCCAAGTTATCTCAGACTGCAATCTTAATCGCTTTTCTAAGGATTTAGCACAAATTATACGAGAGAAGACAATGGCACGCTAACTGCTCTTTAATGCAAATTTTAATTACAAGGAAGAATCATTGACGTAAGTTCCCGGTCTCAATAAATAAATAAAACGTTATATGCTCATCCAATGTAAAATAAACTAGAATTCTCAATTAGTAATTAAAATTTTTGACCTGAGCGAGTTGATTTTTTACTAAAAATCGTAGATGAAATTATATTAGTCAATTATATAAAATTACAAATTTTAATTACAAGGAAGAATCATTGACGTAAGTTCCCGGTCTCAATAAATAAAACGTTATAGGCTCATTCAATGTAAAATAAACTAGAATTCTCAATTAGTAATTAAAATTTTTGACCTGAGCGAGTTGATATTTTACTAAAAATCGTAGATAAAATTATATTCGTCAATTATATAAAATTCTTGGATGTATTTAAATCACGATGACAGTGAAAACAAAAATTTGCCAGCTTTGTATCACCGCTTTTACATTTTATTCTTGTTAGCTTTCATTGTTAAGCTGATCTCTGTGATTTTCTTTCCCTTTACTCTTGCTCTTGGTCCAAGTATCGAATCTGGATGAACTGACTGATTTTCTTTATTCGTCCGAGCGAGCGAGCGATCATTCCTCTCTTCTTGTAATCTTTCATCCTTTACTTAGTACTTGTAGTTCCAATCCATCTTAGGCCAAAAGATGAATGCGGTGTGATCCAATTCAACAAAGAATGAATTCAAAGACTTTGCTGTGCTTGTGGTGGAAAAGATTGAGCGACAGGACAATGCATTGTAAGCGATCATTCCTCTCTTCTTGTAATCTTTCATTCTTTACTTAGTACTTGTAGTTCCAATCCATCTTAGACCAAAAGATGAATGCGGTGTGATCCAATTCAACAAAGAATGAATTCAAAGACTTTGCTGTGCTTGTGGTGGAAAAGATTGAGCGACAGGACAATGCATTGTTGTTGGAGGCAGCAGAGGAATAAATAAATGACCTCTGAGCTGGGTTGTTACAAGTGGTCCACCCTTGCACTACATTACAAGTGAACTGGATGAATTTGAAAAGAAATGGAAAATGGATGATTATTATGGAGGAAAAAAGGTCAGCGAATAGTTTGACCTCCCAGGCATCAACTTCTGCCCTAGTCTGACCTTTGTGCGAAATTCTTCTCGTCAACGGCAGCCTACGGTATGAATAATTTAGTTTTAGCATAGCTAAGGCTGTTCGATTCAGATCTTAAAATAGTCAAAAGCCCTGGCTGCTTTTATACACTACAACAGTAGAAGTGTTTAAAAGTTGAAGAAGGAATGGGGTGGAAGATAAAATGAATTGTGAGTGAGTGTGAAGGTTGGGAGTTGTAACTATTATTTATTAGAGTGCCATCAAGAAAAACATTTCTGACATTTATGAACACAAGGAGGGCAGAGCAAGGGAAAACTCTTCCGGCTTCCTTTTCAAAACTAAAACTTCAACTTGTGCATGCCTGCCTGTAGTCAAAACCAAACTCCGTTCTGTTCTGTTCCCTGCTTTCTCTCAAAATAATCAAAACGAACGAACCTTCATTTCATTCTAAACGAACCAATCGTTCTTCAACTTATCTCTGAAGGGGAAGACTACAAAATACACTTTCTGGCTCTTTCTTCAAAGTTCGAAGTCTTTAGTCAAAGATTTATATTCAATTCCATTTTGTCTCGAGGAAATTACAACTGTTCAAATGCATTAGATCTTTTCAATTACTAAAATATTAAATGCACAATAAAAAAGACACCGGTAAAAAATTCGGTAAAACCAAGAGAGTCATAAACGGTTTTATTCCATTTTTGTCGCATATAAAGGTTATGCTCCCCCATAAGATTTTTCACATTGCCTTGCCTGCCGCATGCATCATGTTTTCTTTGTCTCATGGTAAATTTATTGTAGGACATAAGGTGTGTATGTGTATTTTGTAATTTTTCTAATCTTATGGTATCATATCTTATCATTATACTTACTTACGTACATAGTAATAGTAGTAGTAGTAGTAGTACTGTTATCATCTAAATCAAGGTACAGAACAAATAATTATCCATGCTTTTCTCTTTCTTTTCTTTTTTCAACCCATTTTACAATTTCTTCTTTCATAATTCACAAATCCACACTTGTTTCTTCTTCGGGTTCATCGGGAATGTTTGACCATTCCTTGGGGATGGGTCAGGGTTAGGGGGGGAGGGTCACGGTCACACCCTTGCCTTCAATATTAATCAATGGGGTATTTTATTAAAACCGTCGTCTTCACTTATTTTCACTAATTGTGCAATATTAGTGGATAGTAGGTAGGTAGCACAAGTACAATTAAAATTTTATTTTATAAGCAGGAGGGCTGGCTAGGTAGGACATTTATCAAGCTTAACAAATCATAAATAACAAATCTTGAGTTATTTTTTTCTTCAAATTTTGAATACAACCAACAGTTTTTAAACCTTACGTTTAACTTAGCCTGGTGTTTCCTTCCTTTTCTTCTTTCCCACCAAACCCAATGTAAAATTACAATTTTATTACGTATTATGATTAAAATTTTATTTATATACTCAAGAGGCAACAGGGAATTGGCATTTATAGCTACCATTTCTTCCAAGAAAGAAAGAACGAATGAACAAACGTAGAATGAGTAAAAGTCAAGTATAGTCATTAGTAGTACCATATGTACATTTAGCATTATTAATCACCTTAATTAAACTTTTTTAATGGATATAATTTTAATTCTTTTCACAGGTAATACGAGTATAGTCAAGAACATTTTGATAACATACGACGACTACTTTAGCAATAGTAGACTTTTGAACTTTTACACTCAAACTGTTCCATTCCAAATTTACGCAATTTACGCACGCAACCGCAACATTTTTCAAAATAATATAAATATTCTCAAAAACTTCCCAATTTCTCCAAAAAAAAGTATCATTCCGCATTCTGCAGCAGGCGCGGCGTCGGGCAAAAAAACAAAAGACAAATTCTCAAGTTAAAATTAAAATACAAATTTTCCACTCATCATGAACCAAACGAATGGCAAAAAACAAAAATTACGTACAATATAAGTTCACAAATTCAAATCTCGTTAATAATTATTAATTAATTAATTAATTTGTAATACGCAGTCTCTTGACTTTCGAGACGAGACGAGACGAGAGAGAAAAAACTCAAAATAAAAACAAATAATAAAAAGAATACCAAACATTTTTTTACTTGCTTGTTCGTCTCGTGAACTTGAGATTGAGATTTTGTAGGAATAAATTTGAACAAAGGCGAAGAAACTTTTGGTTTTTGTAAGTGATTTTTGCTTTGTTACTCGGCCGTCGTTTGCTTTAAAATCCTTAAAATAATTAATAATTAATTTGTTTGGTTTGGTTGCGTTTGCGTTCCGTTTAAAAATAATAATAATAATTACGATTTAATTACTCTCTCTAAATTAATACTAGTTAATTAAAATTTAGTTTGTTGTGTTTTGTTTTGTATACTGTGCATGTATTAAGGTGGATGGTGTTGGTTTGTGTTTTTTTTAAACATGCAGCAAAGTTGAATCAATCTACCCAATGAGAAGAAGGAGTAGAGATTTTAAAAATAGTGAGATAAAGAGACTTAACCAAACTAATCGCTTCGCGTCGTGTCTCGTGTCCTGTTCCTGTCATAACCGCCAGCGTCAACCCTTTTTTCCACCAAAACCAAATAATTAATTAGATTTAATAAAATCCCTCATATTCCAATTATACACTTTCACACACAACTCAATCAAGGGAAACAGGAAATGGGGTTAGTTCCGGAGAATCCTGATGCGGAAGCTAATGGTTGGACATTAGGTCTCCGGAAATGCTCCCGAGACACTAATCTGATTTCAAATTTGGGAAGTGTCTCATTAAATTAAACAGATGGCTTAGCGATAATAAAATTAATCATGTCTTGTGCTAATTAATTCTAGCTTCCTACTATAAAATTGAATCAAGTCTAATTATATTAGTAAATATTAAATTCTGTCATCAACTATTCCCTGAAATTTAGCTGCTTTTCCATGTTTTAAAATCCATTGTCCTGACTTTTATCATAAATTGCAAATCCAGTCTAAAAAACTGTATCAATCGAGATAGTAGAATAATTTTATGGACATTTTGAATTTTGTATCAGTTCTTTTCTTTTTTCTAGTATTTTCTGAGGTATTTCTGTATCTGTACGGATGGATTTAAATGAAACTAAACCCCTTAATAAATTCATTCACACTTTCTTCATTAATTTCACCTACTCACTACCTGTACAATACATTTCGCCGGCNACAATACATTTCGCCGGCCAAAGCTTTTGTTTTGCATGTACATGTCGTAGAAATTCACTCGCGCCTATCACCAATGTCCTTTTCCCAGGTGCACAATTACTTTGGATCCGCTGGGTCTTAGCATTTACATTAAAATTAATTTCTTACAACAATTACATTCATCCATCCATCCACACATGCACGTACACTTAATTAATTATCCTTAATTTAATAAGCAAGTAATCATAGTAGCTCTTTGAAATTTCCTAATCCTATGGCATTTGCCTTGCCTTACTTTTTAACCTTTCACTTTCAAATTGTCAAGTCACATGCAGAGTTCATGGATGAAAAAGGTCAGCAACGCTAATGGCTTGAACGGGTCAGGGTGAAAGTCAACTTTCACCAGGAATTTTTAAGTTTTCCCATTTTTAGCCAAAACCTCACTTTCCTCAATTCACTCATTTCCTCATGCTAGTTTTTTGTGAGAGAAAAACCGGGTAGTTTTGCTTCAGACTGCAGGTTGAGCCCTGGAAGGCATCGCACCATGCAAATCAGTCCTATTTATCTAAGTAGTAGTAATTAATTAACTAGAATCTATAAATATATTGAATCTATCTCTAAAACTACATATATATATATTAATTTAGAAGCCTAATTAGGGATTGTTTTTTTCAAAAAAATGTACACGATACGTAGGAACAGGAAAAAGTCTTTAGCTCGAGTGCCGAATCGTTTCCGACTGACCCATGAGGACTTGTATTAATCCCTGACCTACATCAAAATTGTACTTACACACGCTCCGTCCCCCTTTCTTTCCGTCGCTTCCTTCTCTCCTTCTCATTTCCCCCTTCCCTTAATTTTTAAACTTTCCTAATAGTAGTAAAAACCTTTTCAATTTCCTTACACATATTAACTCTTTCAAATACATTAACCTACCAAACATTCATCAACAAACAACATTGAACAAACAAACTGAACAAATGACTATAAATTTTTGAGTGATTTTTTTGAATTTGAGCGCTGGCTGCGTCATTCAAAATAAAATTGAAGCTTCTACTTAGAGATTGGTGGATTTGACTGACTGGTGGGAGCGCGTGAGCCCGTAAAGCGCTTCGCGATTTTTTTTGAATTTGAGCGCTGGCTGCGTCATTCAAAATAAAATTGAAGCTTCTACTTAGAGATTGGTGGATTTGACTGACTGGTGGGAGCGCGTGAGCCCGTAAAGCGCTTCGCGTACCCAACCAAGTTCATAGTTCAAGTCTAAGATAATTTGGTAAGTTTGATCTAAGTAGTAAGTAATTTGTACACATTTGGAGAGTAATAGTCATAGTTTAGTTAGTAAGTCCTTTTTTCAATTGAATTTCAATATATTCTTCTCTCTAAAAAATAGGCTCTAGAATTCTAAACACACTTTATACTTTGTTGGCTGCTGGCATGCATGGCAATAATAATTTGGAAAGAAATGAAGAAAAAAAAATCTAAGCACGCTCCTGTGTAAAAAGTCAAGTACCTTAATTATATGAACGAAGCAAAATTGCATGGAATTTTAATTGACCTCATTTTGAAAGTTAAATTTTAAAAACTCAACCGAGGCCAGGTCAACTGACAATAAATTGTCATTTACCCCTTCAAATGAAATTTTAGTAACGTTAATTTAAAGCTGAGCCTAGCATTAAAAGCCATCGTACTACGTTCCTAATTTCTGTACACCTAATTAATTTTCTTATAGAGGCAGGCAGGCATTATTTTTGAATAATACTCCTGTTTCTTTCTCTTATCAAATGGAAAGCAAACTGGGCAGGAGATTTTTATCTTCAGTGTTCCTTCCACTTTTTCAACGTTTTTTCCTTACTATAAATTGTACATAGTACAGTATACTCTTAAATCCTACATACGTACATTATTGACATTGCGTAACTAGAAAATCCTCATCAAAACTACGCTCTGTACACCTTTTGTAAAATAATTCCACAAACACACACCCACGCGAACACACCCATTCTTCTAAAATCCAAGTCTGAAGCCTTAAATCAAAAATTCTTTCCTACGTACGCTATGCTTTTAACGACAACAACAACAATTAGAGATTTTACAAACTAAAAACTCTCTTGGTTTGAGAAATGTTAGTTCGAATGTATATGGTATATTTGGTTTTTGGATTTTGGATGACGCAGCAGTGGCGGCGGCGGCAGCAACGGCAACGGCAACACACCAACAAAGCGTGCTTAAGGTAAATTTGTGTGTAATGTACGTCTACGTGTATATTGACTGCTGTAATATTAATTATAATGTGATTGAATTTTCTTTCCTTATGTCATAATTAACCTTGACCTGACCTGACCTGACTTTTGCCGCCAAAAACAGGTGACAACGTCAATGCATGCCCAATTCCATAATCATGGGACTTTATTGCCCAACACCCTGCACCATTAATGTATTATCCAACTAATTAAATTTTCTTTCTTCCTTCCTCAAGTCTCATTTGTCTGGCCGGCAAAAACTGACATAAGTATGTTATGTATGTAAGTAGTGTAATTAACTTTAAATATATTTAGGAATCTTAACAATTACATGCCCAATTCCATAATCATGGGACTTTATTGCCCAACACCCTGCACCATTAATGTATTATCCAACTAATTAAATTTTCTTCCTTCCTTTCTCAAGTCTTATTTGTCTGGCCGGCAAAAACTGACATAAGTATGTTATGTAGTAAGTAGTGTAATTAACTTTAAATATATTTAGGAATCTTAACAATTGTAGGATCCAGAGCAGAGGATCATTCACTGAAGTTTTAATATTTTTGCTTGTCTTGGAAATAGTAGTATGCAATCCATGTCTGTGTCTCCTGTCTGTTCTGTTCTGTGTGTTGACTTTAGACCAAATCTCCTCATTTATCTTATCGTAAGGAACAATTAAAAACAAGAAAAAAAATTCCCTTCATTTGTAGCAGCAGATCATATTCCAATTTGTCGTCAAATCTTCTTTTCTTCATTTCTTTCACCGTCGTTTCTACCTTGTGTGTGTGTGTGTGGCAAATCTGTTCAAATTTAAATGGCGACAAGTATTTGTAGCAGTAGTAGGAGTAAGTTGAAAATCATGGCACACACACATGTTGAACTCTTGGGTCAGATTTCATTTGTTGCATTTAAGAGCAGTAGAGGGAAAGCTCTCCGCCCGAACGCCACGTGGTCACTGATCTCGCCTTCAACTGGAAATACAATAGAATAAAAAAACACCATTAGATCAATTGAAAATATAAAAAATTGGTTCCTTTTCAAAAGTCAAGTGAAAAAGGGAGGTGAGTACAAGGCCCAAGCAAAAGCAAAGATATTTATCAGGATTCATCCATCCATAAGGTTCTAACGTTCAAATTCACAAGGGATCTACCCCATTGGATATTATTAATTAATTTGATAACCACACAAGCTATGTGTTAATACCGGCGTATTGATATCAAACGGCAACGGAATTGTCATTGCTATGTACAAGTATATATACAACTTTTTTTTAAAAAAATTGAATAAAAGACGGGAAATACGGTAGAGTGGAATGACAATTGGAGGAAGGTAAGGTAGCTGAAGTCCATCTGTAGTAGTAGCCGTAGTAGTCGCCCATGGCTTCATACATGGGCGTAGTGCATAAAAAAAGAAGTGGAGAACAATGTCACACCGACCATAAATTATACAGATTGTTCACTAAGGATCATAATTCAACCAACCAACCCTATTCCGCTCCACAAGTCACAGCCACTAGCTGGCTGAGTAAAATGCTTGGAAAAATTCTAATCTATTGTCTTGATGGACGATGGAGCAATTACTCCTTATTGTTCTTCACCACAGTGGAGTGCTAGAGTCCCAGCCCAACTGTACTGTACTTGATTCGACGGAAGGATAGATGGATGGATGGACACAAAAGTCAACTCACATCACTCCACATTATATTTTATGCATTATTAACAGTCGTTGGTCAAAATCATTGCAATGCAATGGGACTGAGTCGGCGGTATTAGAATTACCATACACAACTCCCTGCCTGCCTGCCTACTTAAATACTCAACTCCAATGTTCTACATTGTGTACAAGTTCCTTGAGCTGCAGCTAAAGCTGAGCAGGCAAAGTCATCATCATCATCATAATCTATAACTTGTTCACCCCGAACATAGTAGAATGGCTGGAAGCAAGCAAGGAAGAAGAAGGGATGAGCTCAATAACGTGGACATCCTTCCATAAATCATGTCATTTTCTCCATTGTAGAATCCCCCATCTCGTACACACTCAGACAGACACACAGAAAAGCTCGTCAATGCATAAATCATACAATCTACTACCCAAGCTTCAACCAGCCCATCAAAACCCTACCCGTATGAACAAAACCTAACCTAAGGGCAATGTATGTGCCTGTCCGTCCACGTCCAAGACTTGTAAAAGTATTTGGCTCGGCTCGACCAGCCTAGATCATCTTAACCCTTCCTTAGCTCAGGCTCAGAAAAAATCCAAGTCGAACGCAAGTCAAAAAATAAGAAGGGAGCAAGCAGGGCTATGCGGGTGGGTGACTCACTTTTTGAACAAAACGAATCGACTAGACTTCTTAAAAAAATCCGCATAAGCATTTATCTTGTAGAACATGGACAGTGGGGTCAGCTTAAACATGATGAGAAAAGTCGTCACTTTTATTATACGGATTTTTGGGGAACAAATTTCCATAATCCTATATCTTCTTCACACCCGCTCAAAGCCTTGGACAAATCACACCTTTCATAAAGTTGTACAAAAATACAAGTCCAAATTGAATTTGGGATCATATCACTATCATATAGTAGTACGTAGAAATACCTGACAGAAGAAGAACAAGGAACAAAAGGGTTAAAATGTAAAATCAAAACTCATGACATCCTTTTTCCTCTTGGCTGGGCTAGTTAGAGGTCAAAGAGGAAATCATGGTGAGTGAGGTGAGTTGATTTGGATCGGACGGACGAGTGAGATTTATCTCTTTCCATTCTTCATTTGTATTGTATTGAAATTCATTGCAGAAATACCTATTAGGATCCTACGTCTACGTCTACGTACTTACGAGCAACAATTGTTGGATCATCAACCGCCATTCGTCCGGTTGGCCACATCGGGATCATTAGTGTTTTAATCCAAATGCCATGCCATGCAATTCCTAATCCAACGTCGGTTAT
>WJEZ01000880.1:0-21896 GCA_009869925.1 Thalassaphorura encarpata
AGTTCTAGTCTTCTAAATTGGCCACGAATAACAAAATCTATTTATCCTGACGTAAGTGCAAATCAAGGGTACGCCAACCCGGGAATTTTAAAACAGGTAACTACAAAATTGTGAAATTCAGGGTTGGCAGATGGCACCGATGGGTAAAGGTTGAATTATCGCGACGCGAAGCATTCGCTTGAAACTTTTCTTCATCTCGAATCTTTCATCGTGTTTTTTGTCGTACATCAAAAGCCGTCGGTTAATATGACCAAAAAGATTAATTAATTTCTTAATTCTGTGACTGTGAATGAGAATTTCTAGCATAAATTCATTGACAGCACTAGCCACCGTATTATAATCTAGGACTTACAAGAATTCTGAATTTACTGCTACTACATGGACTAATATAAGCCACAAGCTTTCCAATATTACTTCTGTTTTATCTTTCGTTGTTTTTGTTGTTGTGTAATTTCTTCTATAATCAGATGACCTGTTGACTGTTGACTCTTGCATATTCGAATGCTAATGCTTGAAAAGGCCCAACTGCCAGGGTCGAAGGTTTTACTTCAGATTTCAGGAAGTCAATAGATGCTCTAATTTATTTGAGTACGAGCTGTCTATATTTTATTTTTCATCAACCAGACAGTATGCAGTTAATGTTTACTGGGTTAGGTGAGTTCTTCATTCAGCCCAAGATAGCAAATTATGCGTTGAAAATGAAATAGTCGTTGAGTCGGTTGAGTTGTCTTTGTGTCAGTACAGTCTACTGCTATTCTATCTCGTCTCATCTGCATTCTGGATCAAAATCCATAAGGACTGGTAAGCATGGCTTTTGTTAAAATTTCTCCAAAAATAAATTACCCAGTGCCCTGGCTTATATGGAATTATCATTACAATATAATCTCCATGCACTCCAGGGCAGTAAAAAGAGAAGTCATGGATCCATCCGATCCTTTTCATGTCGTAAAAGTCGAGTACAAATTCAAATGCAAATAGAAATTGACATCCGAGTCAGTCAACAACATGTTTGTCCTTTTTTTCTTCTTCTTCCTCATTTTCCTTTTTATCAACATTGCGAATTTGACTTCTCCATCTCTTTTCCCTGTACGTTCAGCTCCTATTTCCCAGAGCCATCGTATCTCTTATTTTTTTCATTTCCTAGGAAAAATGTTGAAGAGCTAATGCCATTGCCTGTTAACTTTCAGCCCGCCCGTCCGTCTTCCAGTTTTCAGTTTTTTGAGTCTGACTCTGACTTCTCAACTCAGGGTAACAAGAAATTATATTTTTCCATCCATCTCAGCATCAGCATCAACCAATTGTATAAAGTATGGGCGCAGGCCTGGCCTATCCGAGCTTTCTGCACGCTTTTGCTTTTCTTTAGCTTTGGCAATATTCCCGGGTTTCCAAAATCCCGTACGTACGTTAGCTTGGCTTGGCTTGGCTAGCGCTTTCTCCTGCACGCAATTACTCGCCCAGGACTGAAGTGAAAACTGAGAGAGAGTTGAGGAACCGGGCATTCTCCAAAGAGCTTTCACCACACAACCACGGAGAGATTCAACGTCTCTCACACCACAGAGCGAACACCGAAACTTCTTATATAAATTCTCATCTTGCCAATTCTTGGTGAAGAAAGTGCTTGTGGTCAACTCCCACAAATTACAAACACCCGGACAGAACAGACTATAAGACTAAGGTCAAAGGCAAAGGCAAAAAATACTAACCGACAAAACTACCTCGACTTTTAATGAAATTACATTAAAAAACTGTGAACTATTTGAACTCAACTCGATATAAGAATTGTACTGAATTAACATTGGAAGTTAAAGTCAAGGCAAGCAGGCCAAGATTATCATATTTTGCCTCAGATTCTAGTGTTGCCCCTTATCTGAGCTTTCCACTCGTTTGAGCTGAGGAGAAAGCAAGCAAAGTGAAAGCCAACAGACTAAACAAATGAACTGATTCCATATTTCCTTGTTTATCCAACTCTGCAATCAACATTCATTATCCCGACACAATTTCCAAAGACAGACAGGCAGACAAGACGACAACAAGACAGACAACAACGACAACGAATTTCAATTCAAAAGCCCCAATCATCCTTTCCTCTCAATTCTCCCTTTGAACTCGAGAGTTGAGGTGTGAAAAGAAAATCAAAAACAGAATAGAATTTAGGGTTTGACAAAAACAGGAGCAGAGCTGCCTGCCTGCCTGCCTTCGGCTTCAGCTTCAGCTTGAAATCTCCTTGTACAATTTCAAAAGTGTTTTTCTCTTCTTTTGTGTTTTTGAAGAAGAATCTTGAAGATAAAAAACATTCAGTTTTTCTCCTCTATCCCTTGGATTCATTCACTCATATTATATTACCCGGGTCGAATCGATCTTCTCTGTGCTTTTTACTGCTTCAGCTTCTTCTTCCATTTGCACGGTATTTGCAAAGTGTTTTCTTCCTAGGAAATCAAAGGAAAAACATTACATTGCATTTCACCCATCCAACCAGCCCGTTTCTTTCGTGTGGGTTTCGCTGCCGTGCAGAAAAACGTTTGTCGACAAAGGACGGACGAGGATCAGAGGCAGAAGGAGTGAATGGCTGGGAAGATTGAAGAAGAAGAAAATAGTTGAGGTTTGGCCAAAAGAAAGAAAATCTGAGCTAAAGGAGAAAAAAACCAAGATAAGGAATGAATGGAGGAAGGATTTTTGGCGGAATAATGGGTTCTCCAAAGTGCTTGTTGCTCACCCTGTGTTTACTTGGGCTAAGTATTGAACCAAGTTGGTCATCTTGCTTTTTCCCAACTACTGTTGCAAATGCCACTATTCAACTCAATCCACCAAGTCTGCGTCCAATTGCAAACAAATATCCTGATGGGTCTGAGGCGATTGTAGAATGTAAACCTGGCTTTCACCTCGCATACACTGAGCTTAAATATCAAACTTGTAGCAATGGAGAATGGCTAAATAGCGTCAACCCAGAAGGACCCACCTGTGGTAAGTACAAAAACTCAATTCTTTCTAGAGAAAATAAAAAAGGCTGAAAATACAGAGCCTGAGACACGTTTTGAGTGAATGTACAGTAAAAAAATATAAATCCCCTGTAAGGACCACCTGTACCCTAAGACCATTTCTTTTGCCATGCCCCATAAGCTTGCCCAACTAGAACTAAACTAATTTCAAAAAGTTTACCCAGTTTGTTTGGGTAATTTAAATCATATTTGGTCTGGTCTCCCAACTCAAAGAGTCTTACTTTGTGCTACAAGAAAAAAAAAGTTGGGGAAAAGAAAATTGAGTAGCTCTTATAGATTTGGTGGAGGTAATATAGGAAAACTATTTTTAAAGCCTGCCATCCCATCAGAGGGAATTATGAGGGAAGGTAACGGCTGGGCTCACTCAAGCTAGGCTCAGGCTCAAGCAAAACCAAGGGGAAAAACCCCAAGAAGAAAGTTGATGAAAACTGAAAACATATTTTTTCCTTCAAAAGTTTTGCAACTCTACAGCCACAGCCACAGCTCATGCATGCATGCCCCTTCTCAATATACTGACTGAAGAACATATGAGCAAAATTGGGGTTAGGATAGGACAGCTGAGCCTCTTGTATCTTCGTAATATAAGGAAAATGTAAACTTACCCATTCATCCATCCATCTCAATTCCCCAAGTATGCTTCAATGAGCTGATGAAAATGTCCTAGTCTCTATGTCGTCAGTAATACTACTCCTCCTACGCCAGCTACTACTATTACACTACTTTTTTCTGACTTTTTCCTTGAGGCTTGGTTCATTCAGGATAAGGTTCACTTCACAAACGATTCCCTCAAACTCAGATCAAGCTTTTAGGTCAAGAGGGGGAATTGTAGGCTAGCCAGGCTAGACTGGATGGCGGTGAAAGTTTTTTAAGATAGTTTCTTTCGCTCCAAGAAATCTCTCAAATTTCAAAGGTAATACGACAAATCAAGGCACTTAGACTCAAGTTTAAGTCAATTTGTAAAGGGACAAGAAATTCTGCTTTAAGAGCTAAACTTTTTTAAGACTTAAGTCAAAGTCAATAAACTACAAAATAGCGTTGAAATTTGATCTATCTTTAAGTTCCTTGTTGAACTCTACTCTATTGATATATTAGATACTTGTTGATATTAAATTACGAAGTAATTGGAAAAAGCAACAGGGTACAAGCTATAAAAACTCACCCTATTTGGAATGCAGACAACAGTAAAAAATAGAATCATTGAAATTGAGATGTCATTGTATTTGCACATAAACTGGATGTTATAAAGACATTGATTGAGTGAAGAAAGAGCTCGAAGCATCATAATGCATGCATAACACTTCCATCCAGATCAATTTGGTTTCCAAATCACCCAACATTCGTTTCGTAGTACATAACATGGAGCTAAGGTTCGACATGTACTAGTAGTACTCATGAGTACGGGAGATAGAGACAGAGCACCATCCAGGCCTAGGTTTTTACTACTTTCCCTTACATGATCTTTCACTTTAGAATGAAATGGATGGATTGGTTTCTTCCAACTAAAATTTACTTCTCTCCATCATTCAACTCTTCAGGGCCTTTTACGAAAGACGCCTCCCTAGATTAAACATCCCGAATCTACTACCGCACCACTTTGAACTTTCTTTTTAAAAGGAAAAGGAAAAAAAGAAAGATTATTTTAAGAAAGTAAAGGGAAAGTGATATGGGTTGGATGTGATGAAATAAGATGAGAAAGAGCGTCAATAAACTTTGGAATAGGATAGATGAAATATAAAATCACCTCAGTTCATCTTTATAGTGCGAATGGCAGGAAAGCGTAGTCATGTATTTTTTACTCTCCCATTCCATTAAATTCCACTACAATCTTCCAAAACGGAATGGAATGAGCTGAAAGACAAGACAAGGAAGAGCATGATTATTGATTTTTTGATTTATAATACGATACATTTCTAAATTACTCTCTGTGCTAGTGCTATGCTATGCTTTATGGACTTTCTCTTTCCTGAAAATTTCACCTGGCAAGGCCGACTTTCTGGCTCTGGCTCTGGAAAGTCCGTAGAGATTTTCATCTTGGAAAGCACAGGGCTTGCAGGAGCAGAATGCAACCCTATCTTTTCTCCTCTCTTGTTCGATTCGGTTCTACTCCATCTCCTCCCTTGTCTAGAAAACTGAAGTGATAGTGACGAACAGAACTGAGGAACTGTTCGTCCGAGCGAGCGAATGAACCGCTCCTAGTACTAGTGCAAGTGCTCAAGACTTTCTCTTGGGATATTGACTCAGGTGGATTTCACATCCATCCATCTATCTCACCTCCTTCATCCACAACCACTGTCCTCGTAAATTACTGCCTCCAGTGTCTAGTGTCTAGAGATTTGCCCAGGCTCCTGCTGTATATTAAAGTGGAAGTGATAAGACACGCTTGGTCTGTGCCGTGCTTTATATATATAAAACTTGAACGGCATATTTCCATGAAATTCCATTGCATGAGAAAAATCGAAGTAAAAATCTGGGACCGGACTGTATCGGCGCTGCGGTGACATGTGCGTTGTTATAGCTTAGCTTGGATTTGTCGCACCTGTGGATGACAGTTTTTCCTTATCGTTTGTGTCCAAGGATGCATACTGTAATTAACTTGTCCAGAATTCTGTGTGTCCTTGTCCTGTATGATTTAAGCCAAAACTTTGATCCATACACTGAGCTTTCGTGCACATGCACACAATCAAAACTGCACTATAAATATTCCTCAGCCCAAAATGACGTAAATAGGATTTGGTGGCTAAAGGGATTTATTCCATAAGCTTTGGAATAAATCCATCGCACTTTAAACTTTCACAAGCTTTCACAATCTGAAAACTGCAAGGTCTAATAACCCATATACTGGGACCTTCGGTAGGGAGGACAATAGGGCACTTGAGAATGAAGAACGCGGGTTTCCAATGATGAAATCAATATCTGGAGCACATTGTGCCGGCAGACCGTAAGGCAATGGCTAACCCAATATTCCCGTCTAGACGTAATGCAATGAAACTTTCTATGTATTTTCCTTATGCTTTCTCTCGTATTAGAGTTTCGACTTCTAGTGCTTGAAAAAAAACCAATTTTGGTGGAAAGGTCAACGACCATTTCAACCACAAGAGTCTCTTTGCCACCACAGAAAGTGGATTAGCATTACGTGAACTATTTTATAGAGCAAGATTTTATGAGGGGTTTTAATTTGGAATGCGGGTAGATGTTATCAAAGATCGCTTCGCTTCGCTACCTTAAATGAGATTAGTTACTTAAGCTGTGGGAAAACATTACTCGACTCTCACTCCTTTCACGACCCTAGGAAAGTTTTCCCCAACCTTTTACGTTTCATTAATTGAGGAACACATGGGCTAAGCGAGCTCAGCTGAGGGAGTCCCTCTTGCATGTCGCGGTTCATTGTTTTCAATTTTGAACGCAAACGTTGGTGGTCGCACGTGCGAAAGTATTTCAACTTTCTTCCTATACCGTGTGGACTTTGTGTTCAAAATTTATTTTAGCGTATAGGAATTCAAGAAAAGGCCAAAATACGTAATTTTCATATCGCAATGCTTCTAAAATTCAGTTCAGTCTTGAGTCGAAAGTTTTTACAGTAAAAATTGAAGCGGACAATAATATCTGACAAATTTCCATGAATCCTGGTCTATTTTTATTCAAAATTGAGTGAGCATACGTATAGCTAGGACATTTGAGAGAAGACAGAAGAGAGACGTGCTTCCAGTTATGACAGAATGTGAAATGCAAATCTTTTAATCCGAAAGAGGCTCTGAAATGTAGAGGAATGAACGAGTCCAACTCTCTGTTCACTCAGATAGTGAAGTCGTCAGAGTAAATCCCAGGGCCGTCATCGCCAGACGGACGCCCATCAAAATTCACTTTCACATTTTCCTCACTTCTTTCAAACGAATTCGGGCTCGTCCATCTCATTCTCCTGAAAGGCTCAATTCTCTAGGGACTGATCAGATTATACATACACGTACTCGAATAAAATTTAGTCCTTTGTTTTTGAGAAAAGGCGTGAGCCGAGACAATAGGAGAGTCAATTACGTTCATGTACTTTAGTTTGGAAAATTTTGTCTCGTCTAGAATATCCAACTTTCTCCAAGATCAAAGGAAAGTTGAGCAAGTAAAGTAAATGGAAGTAAGATTGTAGTCAAATTCCGTCATAGGATGGATATTATATAAGCAAATCTAGTTTGTTGGACTAAGAGTTGAGTTCTAACAATTTTTATTTTTTTATATCATTTGCAATAGTTTGCATGGCATGGCACGGCAGGGTCGCGCCTGGCGTCTGAGTATTATTTGAAAAATGAAATTACATGAACTTTTTTTCATGAATTGCTGTTGAGACATGCTTCTCGCATGCATGTGAGTTTATCCTAATTCACACCCTGGGTCGGCTACATATTTCATGTGTCATGTCAGCCTACATACTAAATTTTTAAGTGAAACAGTCTCTCTAAAAATGCAATAGTAGTAGAATGAGGTGCACATGCAAAATTTGGCTGGGCTCTTTTGAGCTTTGTACAGAACAAAATGAGATGAGGAGCGAGAAACTCATAAGTGTACACTCAGGAATACCTTGAGCTGAATTTCTCAAATTGCAAACCCCCCATTTTTCATTGTCTGCCCCAAATATCATATGCAATTGCAATGTAGTGCTCTGCTAGTCCCGTGTAGTAGTATTGTGTGGCATGGCAGGGTTGGGCTGTCAACTAAATGCTATTTCTCCTGGGCGGACTCGGAGCACTTGCACAATGTTTATGGGAATGTTTAATCGATTTTTATTAAAGCGTGTCGCGAGCCCACTATCGCAGACATTCTCTCAACCAGCCGGATGTTTTCCAGTTCTCTAGTTTTTAAACCCAACCAGTCAGAGAATAATCCCATACTCACTTTCTCCGACCGGGAAAAAGACTAAGTGAATGTCCCAAGTTGGGCACCACTATTTTTACCGTAGCGTACGCCCTTTTACCCAAACCACTTTCTCTTGTCATAAAATAATCATCGATAACTCACTTTACCGTCCCAAGGGAAAGGACATTCCACCGGAGAAAGTGCACAAGAGTGAAATTTTCATTACGTCCAAGTCAAACATAGTGGTAGTGGTGGAATTCCAAGTTTTTTCTCGAACATACTGACTTTCTACATGGTTGTGGATTGGAGTAGTGGCTAAATAGAAATGCATTATGTAGATTCCATGGAGGAAAAAGAATCAGTGTCAGCTGAGTTCTCCTTCAAGCACGCCATAAGTGAAAGAAAAAAATAGAACCGTAGCAAGCTCTATCAGGATCCTTAAGCATGTGCCATGAAAAGAAAAGGTTTTTGCCTTGGTCGTTGCAAAAGTGAAAGCTTGCGAGCTGCCAAAAATATGAGCTCTACCGAAAATTTATAAGGACATACCTTTACGTCTTCAAAAATTCCTTGGCCGGCCGGGCCCTATAATGTTTAACCCTTCATATCTACTGAGTTTGTGGTTGGGTAGAGATAATGCGAGTCTTGAAGGAGCAAGGAGTAGTATCAGTAAAAAGAAAGGTTAGGCTACATTACATTGCAATCATGCCACATATCTCATATCAGATGAGATCCAAAGAGGCATCCCTTGGCCGTAGAGTGATGTATCTCTCCAGTTTTTCCTTTTTATTTCTATTCAACGAAGCATTATGCTGATGAAGGATCAGGAAAGTTGGGCTGGGCGGATGCATTAAGTGGCTACGCGTGCCAAGGTCTTTTCTCCTCATGCCAATCATGCCCACGAATATTAAATCTTTTTTAAAATTCCCTCGCTCTCTCGAATTGCCACTTTGGTTGACCAAATTTCTAAAGCATGCATGCATGCATGCAAGCTAGACGTACTCAGAATATTTTAAAATTATTAAGAACAAGAAAGATTATTCAGTAACCCCGGGTGAAGCATAGTGTAAACGTACGTACAAGTGAACTTTCTTTTACATTCAAATCCCTTAAAACTTTCTCCCTTGTTTCCGAGTTCAATAAAACATTCCCTGGATTAAAATGTAGTAGTAGCAGGTCGGTCGACCTGCTAAAAGCTTTTACACATACACTCACTCAGATTTACTAGCGCCTGCCTATAGCAAGTACCATGTGAGTTCGGATATACGGGTGATGGAAATTCGTGGTAACTTGGTTGGTGGTTTTGAAGGATTTTAGTCCTGCCGCTGCCTAGCAGTTTTGACAAAGTACAAGCTAAGCTAGTAGTAAGATTTTTAACTTGAGGCAAGCACTCGAGATTATTTTTACGAATTGTTGTTGTTGAAGGATTATAAGATCCTCAAAGTGCAGAGCATTAGCATTAGCATATATTTCCAGGTGAAATTCTACAAAATAAGTACTTTTTCTTCTGGTCCTCTTGTTGACTTAAGGACGCGTTGGGCTGAGAAATGTCGAAAAGAAGATAGACTAGACCCGGAAAGGCAATGCCTGTAGAAGCCTTCGGATTCTGGAATGTTTGGAAAGTGTTGTAACATTCTGCATCGAATCACGATGAATCATGCATGTGAACAGTCCAGCATGCAGAAGTAAACCTAATGTGGTTTCCGTAATGGATTACCAAAGTAAGGAAGTTTCAACTTGGTCGAGAGTTGCGTTATGTCTGTCTCTGCTTGCCTTCCAGATTACAGATAGTTTCTGTGTGGGCGGATTAGCTAACCTTGCTTCCATGGGCATAGGCAAACAAATCATGCGGAAAGAGAAGTAAGTAAGTGAGGAGAGAACATTAGCATTTGCATTGCATGAGAATCGTCCAAATTAGTCCTCGGGAGATTAATTATAAAATTAAGCTCATAATTTCAATGAATCAGAGGCTTAGTTGGACTCATAATTTAATACAGGCTTAAAAGCACGGTGAAGATATCCATATTCGCATGTTCTGCTATTATCACATTAAAAAGTATGATACGTGAGTATGAGATTTCATAACTGGCAAGTATTAACTCAAGTTAATGCTCCACAAGACGTGACACTAAACTGACAGGGGAGTATTTCGTCGTCTCTTCGACTTCGGTTATGTAGTCCATCGTTTATAATAATTCCAAAGACGTCAACCCCGGCGTTGACAGTTGCATTTGAATGGGACGACAAGACAAGACATTGATATCTTTTTAGAGAAGATTTTATCAAGACAAGCCAAATGGAATATAATTTCCTTACGAACTGATATACACTAGGCCTAGCTGAGAAACTTTCTCGTCTGGTGAAGTCAAATTGAAATTTGAATCATAATTTAGATTAAATTAAACATTCCTGTCTCTTTCATGAAACAGTTACTGTTATTTGCATTAAATTGAGTGTCGGGTTATTTTAAGAATGTGAACGTGATGAGTTTAAATGTCATTGCCACTGTTATTTACTCGTGTTGCTTTGGTTCGTGCTGTCTCTGTCAGGATGTGATATTTAGTCTGGGACGTTGAATGGCAGACAAGACAAGACAGGGTGTTGCCGATCCTTGCCTCCTGAGACTTGAACCGTCTGTCTGTCTGACTCTGTTCAACAGAGTTCAAGGTTAATGGAATTCCCCGGTCATGAGAAAGAAAGTTCAGAAATGAGGGTAGTTTAGAATGGAAAGTTTTTCTCGAAATGGAATTGGATTCGGAATTACTTGATTTGTGAAAGGAAAAGGAAGAAAGTCTGAAAGAATTTCTTAAAAGCGCACCCTTCCTTCACAAGGGATTGTTCTGTGACGCGCATGCGCTTGCGAAGTGTCAGCGCTTCAACTCATCGTGTTTCCGTTTAGTTAATTTTCATACCGTAAATCACGATGACCTTGATTTCAAGTTCAAGTACATTCTCTAAGTCTTTACAAAAACGTAGGTATATGGGTCGGGGATCTCGTTAAAATTACCTTAAATTAAATTAAGTCGTTCATAATCCCACGGGAGAAAGCCTCATGCCAATGCAAATCTTTATAGCCTATACCTAGATGAACTGACTTTCTTTTATTTGACTTTCTCCGCCAGCCAGTTTGGGAAAGTTTAAATTCTCCACCACCACACTGGTACCACATTGCAAGGAGTAGAATAATAAAGTAATATTTAACCTAGACTTTCTCTGGAATCCTGAATGAGTCTAAAAATAAGAAGAATGAGAGGATAGGGGCGGTGTTTGTCGGCCTAACTCCCAACTTCTTAACTTATGGCTCTAAATTTGAAAACTCAGCACACAATGGGTTGGCTCTAGAGATTTTCACTTTGTTAGTTTATCAGCCAAGCCAGAGCAGAGGATGCATTCCTCCACGTAAAGAGGATGAGGATCCACGGAGACTCTTTATTAGAATTCTTTCCACTACCAATTATGAACTCTTTCCTCTTCCTTTGGGAAAATCCTAAAGAAAGTCTCTTGGCTTGCTTACTTGCTGAGTCAATTCACCCAACTGCTGAACGGAAAAGGAAACATTCTTACGGTAACAACCACCGTAGTAGTAGTATCTAGGCTAAAAGGATATCCTTTTAGCCAGTGGCGTACTTCCTTCATTTGTTACAAGACACCACCCGCTAACCTTATTGTAACCATTGCTTCTCCCTGGCTTGCCTTGAAACTTTCTCATTAGTATTCTCCTCAGATAGTTTGGAAATCACCAGTATGGTCTTTGGGCTTTGGAAAGGAATGTGTAGCCGCACCAACTCTTTACTATTGCTTCGTTTCGTTTCGTTTTCATTTCTTCAGGCAAGCTAGCAAAGGTTCACAGAATTTCGTGTCGCGTCCCATTCCAAAGCTTCACTCTCGCTCCTCCACTTAATTTGCTAAATCAATACCCTTAAAATTTTGGTGAGCAAGGTCGTGGGGAAAGGCGTTCCAGTCTAACAAGGTTACACATGAAGAAAATTTCCAATAAAGATCTGGCTTGAGCTGAATCCATGGAATTTATATTGGAACAGGGTACAATTAACCGAGCCAGTCTAGTCGTAAATATCTGTCGCAAAGCAAAGCAAATTGAGTGAGAATGTTTTTCTTATCGTCCTTTGACATAAATGAGTTTCTTCACACTATTCAGATCACATTAAGTTTTAATATATTCATCAAGAAGATGGATTATGCTAATGTCTTAGGTTCTTTTATAGCTTTGTAGTGTATCAGGCCATAAAAAGCAAAGGGTTCATTTGAAAATATGTACTATATAACCCAATACTGAAATAAATGTCGTCCGGTGGTCTGGTCTCGTCGGCTTTCTCTCATTTAACGCTCCTTTGAGTTTTTTCTATGGAACAAAATGACATTTGTACGGGGCACAATTAACTTGAGCTAGCTAGAGGGTCGGGCTCGACCTGGTTTAACTTTTCTTGCGCCGGATGGAAAATTAGTTGGATTGGAATTATCTTTCTCCTGTCTTGGCTGATTCGTGCTCAAGCCGACATGAAAGAAAGATGAGTGGGTCAACGAAGTGAAAGAATTAGTTTATTAGACATGATTTATGAACTTCCATCCCTCACCTCTTGGGCTTCCAACAAAATTCGCTAATTTTCCACCAAAAAGTTCACTTTTATCATTTCAACAAAAGTGGCGGGAGAGGGTAAGTTGTAGTTGAAAGGCAAAGTAAAATGCCGGGAGACTCAGCAGGCAAAGGAAAAAGAAGAAGTGAAAAGAAGATTCTTTTGAGCTTAAAACTTTTCTTCTGACTTATCACATTCCAAATTATTCAACTCAACCTTAGACTTCGTCCGACTCGACTCTGACTACGCGGGCATTGTGCACTTTTCGTCTCGAGGACTTTTCGAGTTAAGCTCAAGTTAAATTCCCGCTTTCAGTTTCTCAGGCAAAAGGACTAAGGCTAGCATAAGTTTTTACGGCATATTTAAATTACTTACCTTTGAGTAGATTATAAAAGGGAATGGGCGTTTGAGAGATTACAGACGTCGAGATGGGGTAATCAGGCAAAGAATTACACAATGAACCCCATTTTTCTTTCTGTATTCTGGAAGAGAATAATAACTCGCTGCCATTTTGATTTTTCTATTTCCCAGCATAACACAGTTTAAAAATTGGACCGTTTTCTGCTCAATTGATCATTCAATTTAGAACTGTAAAATAAAACTCATTTCCCGAAATGATGAGGGAGAAATTTCTTAACTGAAGGATAAAAGCTGTTGACAGTACATGGAGCTAGTACATGGGATGAAAAATGCCCAATGTCCACTCGAGCAAATGACAAGCTATAAAAATAATAAGAAATGAAACGCTCGGTCCGGCACTGATTTTTGCAACAAATGTTGGCGTCAGAAAACACCCAAACCCATCTGAGCTGTTGAGAGGAGATAAAATATGTCTTCCATCCAAGGGTTTAATGGGACTTCATAAAAAAGTTGAAAATAAAGAAGTTGTTGACGTCGGGGCGAGCTATACTACATAACAAAAGTGGCAAAACGGGACGGATTCAGTCTGTCAGCGCCTCCAGTCCAGAGTAAAGTTGACTTTACACAAGTTGTGTGTATTTTACGCTCTGCTTAGGCCACCATAGCACGCAATGACCGGATGAGTACATTTCAGGATTTATAGACTTGGAAGATTCACTCGGATTTCGGAAATGAGTAAGGAGGTTTGTATGGAAAGGTCGCCGTCGTGGGTTTTTTATATGAGTCGTTACCCTGGGATAGAATGAAATGACAGTTGACATGACGGAGAAAATACAACGTACAAAGACATGGTGGACCTCACCACCACAACACACTTCTGGGAGATGGATGGGTCTTTTTTTACTGTACTGCAACGACAACCCAAGAAATCATCGAAAGGAAAGAAAAATAGGAAGGCAAACTTAACTTGAGACTTCAGACTTGGAATGCAGTCAAGTCAATTCGGTCAATACATCATTTCGAATGGCAACGACTACACTACAGCATCACAAAGATGATGACTTGGTGGTGATAAAAGAATTGACCGTCCGAGTGACGGACGCCACTACATCAAACCACAGTTAGAGCCAAGACTCTTGCAAGCAAGTCGTAAATACAGAAATTCTTAGAGGTGCTGTAATAATTGCTGCACATTAAAATTCTTGTGAATTACATATGTCATTAAGTATTAATACAGACGATTCATTTCTCAAATCATTGAATCTTCGAGTATCATGTTTTTTTTCCACAATTTTTAAGTCCTTTGAGTTATAATCATGCCAAGTGTGCCCTGTTCAGTCACGTCGTACACTATAGGAGAATTGCTTAACCCTTCCTCCATTCCTTTGTATTCGTCATGGCACATTTCCCTTACGTCCTATCCGAATCCTTAGCCAGGGTAGTATATAACTTATACAATATAAAAACGAAAACCGGACCATGTCATTGCGGGTGGTTGTCCTTTTTCATTAAAGTGACAGAGGAGAAAACGAGAGGCTCGTGTCTGTCGCAGCCAGCGTCCATTTGATATGTGGGCTCGTCTAGTTCACCTTGTCCTTTTTTATATTGACTTTTTTTCTTCGTATCTAATCTTGAGTGGCTGGCGAGTGAGAAGTCTTTTGTTCTGACTCTGAGTCAAGTTATTAGTAGTCCTCGTCTCTCTAACTAAGTCAGGTACTAATGAAAACCTTCCCGGCGATGGTATGGGATGTTCGTTTCTCCTTTTTTAATGAGACAAGTCCTGGACTCGAATCTTTTAAGCCACAAATCTGTCTCCGGCTTTTATGACATCAATTCCTTCAATCTCGTACATAGTGTAGAGTAGAACACCAAGCTGTGCTCTGGTTTATGGGAATTTCCATTAAATTTCAAATCAGATGAACTAGTGAAGTGACTAGCCTAGCTTGGCCTAGCATAGCTGTTTTCCTCCCTGCTGAGTCCCGTTGACGTAATTTGGTTCAACACAAAGGAAATGGGAGCGCTAATGGGCGGTCGCCTCAGTTGAGCTGTGTGTAGTCTTCTGTAATGAATTGCATCTTCATCTACATCTTCAGCTCTTGGAAAATGGAATATGTTATAAGAATAATAAAGCCTTGACTTGGCCAAGGGTTACCTTGTTCCAGTAAATATTAAAGGTAGAATGGATGAGTAAACAGCACGAGCACGTTATTAAGAGCTTGTTGAAAGATGAAGAGCAACAATCTTGAGTTAAGGGGACAACCTTGGACGGTGACATATTAAATGAATGCACATTGTACAGTTTCACGCGGAATTTGATCGATTATGACCAAAAGCATTCCACTGTGCTTAAAATTTCCATTGACTATGCGTTTGCTGTTAAAAATAGTGTACAAGAAAGTTCTAACGATTAGATTCTGAAATCCTGAGGAATTTTTGCAACTTCTGTCTATGCAACTGCACAGAAATGAGAAAATGTACCAATTTTCATCAGTTCTTATTGTATTTTGTCTCAAATTCCAACAGTTTTGACGAAAATTCCAATTAATTCTGTAAAACATTTTGCATTTGTTCTAGTCTAGTTAAATTTCTGAAACCAGGCGTTTCACCTAGCAAGTCAGCACTAGAGAGAAGTACCGTGGCCTTTAAGCCTGTGTTTGGGGTACATTTTTCATCTTTTTTCTGCCCATTTCCTTCACACTGTGCCAATGACTCTCAAAATCCAATAACATGGAATAATTCAAGATCCCTGTCCCTGATTTGATGTAACCCATCATCCGTACCTACCGCAGAACGAAGATCCCAACTCATCCAATAACACGGCAGGATACACCAGATCCAAAGAAATGTCGCATAAAATCCAACCAAAAAACGAGTATTTTTTTAGGATCAAAAACCAATGGTGATCCCCGTGGTTGGTTTTCTTGTACAGCGTAGTGTGCTTTACTGAAAGTGAAGTGGTTTTTTTTTTACATAGGACAGGAATCCCATTCCCAATCTCAATTTCTGAAGGAAAACTACTCAAAGCAAAGTAGCAGTGGTAGGAAAAAAGGACACAGTCAGATGAGACATTTTCATTTCATCTCATCCAATGGCAATGGCAAATAGCAATGTCGTATCGTAGAAGGTTTTCTCTTTAGAAGACAACAAGCCACAAAAGAACTATTTTTACAAAGGAAGGAAAGAACAGACACATTGTCCATTCCATTCCATTCTTTTGATCCAACTCAAAGGCCTGTGGAAAATATTTTTTAGTAGTAGTAGTAGTAGTAGCTAAAGAAATGTATCACAAGACCCTTCAGTACCTCCATTTGCGAAAGCATTTTATGCCAAGATTGGATCTAAACTGCCGGCCATTGTAAGGTGCAATGCAGTTGAAGGTAGGAAAGGGTTTGCGCTTGAGGCGCTTCGCTTGGCATATTGAGAACAAGGGAAATTTCCAGAATGTTTAAATTTTAAAAGCACGCTAGTCAGCCTGTTCTGCAAATAATTTGGTAAAAATACAAGAATTCAAGTATTTTCTGGAAGGATTCCAAATGACTTTAACAAAAATCCATCAAAATCCTTAGATGTCACTGCCAGTAAGGCTTTCCTCAGTTTTTCTGGTGTCCTTTGAAGTTAACTTTGTGAAATTTTTATGACTGCACTTTGGTTTGGCCAAAACTCAAGAATAATGTAAGGAACACGGAATGACAAGACATTTGACATGATAAAAGTAACACATAACAACAACAGCTACGTGAGAAACTTTTTTATACGTACATAGTACAAAAACGTCCTGGATATCCCGAAGCATATACTGGTCTGGTGTGATGGTCGGAAATTCCTTCTTCCTGTCGTTGTCCTTTCTGATTTTGTCCAGAAGCAGAAGCCAGCCAACTCCAGAATTTTGCCATGCTCCAGAAGTGAGAAGAGAATACATCATCTTCAATCCGATTAGGGCACACTGCATGCATGCATCTTCCCCATTTCCTCTCTTCATCTTTTGCAACAAACTTAATCCTATTACTATAATATAACAGAGTTATACACAAACGCTGCTATTTAGAAATGACTGCACAAACAGAATGCCAAAATTGCAAGTAAAAGAAGCTGAAGAGCGGAAAATGTGTTTTGCATGAATAAATAATCGGAGAACGAAATTCAAGAAGCATAAAAGGAGGCTAATTGAAAGGGCTGAACGCTTAACTTAGACTTTCTTCACAAAGAATTGAAAATGCCGTATATCAAGTTTGACTTTCTTGCTATTGCCTCATGATATAAAATCGAATCGAATCTCCAAGGAATCTATTAAATGTCTAACCTGAAATACCTTCACGCCGGACGGACCAGGACTAAAGACCCCAGGATGCCTATTAACTTGCCGACCTTTCAGTCGATTAAAGACTGCGTCCTAATTGATTTTGGCAGTTAATCAGATTCTCTGCGTGTCGGTTTTTTAAAGTAGGTGCGTAGTGGACTAATTTTTAGATTTGTTTGCTCTTGTCTACCTTTCCAATTAAAATTCTTGGACAATTAAGCCTAAAAAATGTGGGGAAGTCAAAGTCAGTACTCGTATTGGTTGATTCCGTACGTGTATTTTGCAATCTGTTCCTAGAGATCGGAATTTAAGTCATCATCATTCTCTCTTCTCTCCAGAAGTAATTAAATGCATTGGTTGGCGCTTTGCCTGAAGAAAATTCTATAGCTTGAGTTCATCTTTGGCTGAATCTCTCTGACCGCTTCATTGACGTTTTTCGCTCCATTACTGTCAATTTTCTTCACTTCTACTTCACTGCACAGCAAAGCTAAAGATTCCTCCTTCATCTTTAAGCTCTCCTTCGGTTTATCTATCTACTCTTAGATAAAACGAATAGAGGCAGCAAAAGTACATGAAAGAAAGCGAGCCGACCACAAGGTAGGACTCCAGGAAATTTTCTCATATTTATTCACCTAGTGACACTATTTAAATTTTATGCCAGATTCTGAAGAAAATTTCTATCTGGAATTTAAAAAAATGCTCATAAGTTTTGTAAAAATTCTCTTAACTCTTTTATTCGAATTTTTTAACAAAGTTCTATTACTAGCAGCTCACTTCCCTTGCAAAGTCAACATGAAACTCATATTTTACTTTGTGAGACGAAGCAGGAGCTAGAAGCTTATCTTTTGCTCTTCTTTTTAACCATTTCATGCGTCTTTCTACCACTAGACCTCAAGCTCTAAAAATACAGAAGAGAAAAGAGAAACTTAGGTCTTGTCTTGGATAATGGGATAAATTATAACACATCACATGTATAAAGACGGTGAACGAGGACGGGACTAAGTTTATGTGAAAGCAGAAGCGGCGGCACTCGTGCTTTTTGCTTCACTTACTTCGTGAAATGAATAATTAACGATTTTGGTTAAATTTCAAGATTGAAGATAACTTTGGTCTTTCGTTTTCCACCAAGTCTCGGACGGACTTCACATGAGATAGTAAATGAGTTTACATTAAATGAGAACGTTTGTATTCCCCCCGAAAGGCTAGCTAGAGCTTCTAAAGCTGAGCCCAAACCGAAGGCTGCAATTCTAGTTAACTTGTGACCTTGTCCCACAAGCCGAGTCAGAGCCTAGCAATAGCAATAGCAATGGCCATTTTCAAGATTTAGAAATGATGGTTTACCCCAATTGCAAGTAAATACAAACTTACGTGCACTTATTCCCTCAGGAGTAGGAATTGGCGATCTAATCCCGCTTGGGTCGAGTCTTCCATTCCTGAATGGAATTGGTGATGTTGAAAATCTTTTATAAAATTCATTGGAATTGGAAAATCGTCTGAATTCGAATTCGAATTTGAAAGGATTGAGTTTCGATGGTTTGGGCATGGACGAGGACATTAAATACTTTTTATCTTTCTTCCTCATCTCGAAGCAAAGGAGCGAATTGAGGAGAAAACGAGGGCATCCTCAACGGAAATGGAATATTGGAATGACAAGCATCTTAGCAAATGTCCTCGTAATGTAACACATTACCATCCAATCGACAAAGCCTTGCCACTAGGACGATTCCTTCATTTCCAATGAATTTAAAATGATGCCGTCCCAGCTAATGCTATTCGCTTCAATTCGTTTCATCTAATAATACATTTCAGAGTCCAAACAGATACGCGAGTCCTTGTAGCGTAAAGCGTACTGATACTGATATCACATTAAAATGATATGATTGCTGCGGAGTGGCGTATCTAGTTTAAAATAATGTCGTTAGATTTATTCAAAGGCTTTTTCTACGTCTTGTGTATCAATTTTTTTTAAAATTTCGTGTCCGTAGATTGGGATTGAATCGTCATAGCCATATGCCACGAGCGAAAGAACGCCAAGCTGTTGTCTTAATATAAAGAATGCATTCTTATCACACGCGTCTTGGGACAAGACGAGGGATTTTCTATCTGAACGTCATTACAAAGACAAGATTAGACTCATTTTATCTCACACGTAGAGAGAATAAACACTTCAAAAGAATTCTATTCGTTAAGGAAAAGGACAAAGTGAGATAATAGTGAAAACATAGTAAGGACATGGACTAAGACAGAACAAGCTGTCTTGTCCCAGTGCGTGCTTTTTTCTCAGAGTTCTTTAAAAAAATAAACGTAGTAGAGAAAAATGAAAGAGTCTTTCTACTTACTACTTATTTCATTGTCTCTCTGTCTGAAAAAGTCTTGATTGTGTCCAGCCTAGAGTCCTAGACTAGAAGCTTGATTTTGGTTCAACTTCTGCCTTGGTTCTTTGTTATCTCAAGAGCCTCCCCTTTTCTCGATCCCTTCTAACTCCTCTTCTCTTAAGTATCCACTTCTTAGGAATAGGATGGGCAAGAGCTGAATCAGACTGACTGTGCTCTGAGTTGCCAGGATCTTGAATTTCTATGTATAGAAAAAGAAACTCAAGATTCTTAACTTACACACAATTCTTCTCAAGAATTCTGCCTTGGTCTGGAAGCTTCGGGGCCGGTGGGCAGTTTGCCCGAGTGGACTACAACAGTACAAGGGAAACTTTCGAGACGTTATTGCAGAAAGCATAGAATTTTTATACTTTTTCATGCGAGAACATGATATGAACAATTCTACTTAAACGCTGGAAAGGCTAATAATATAACATTTAGAATAAACTTTAAGTATGGAGATATATGGAAAGAAATTGGACCACAAGAATCGAACCATATTAAGACGCTCCGTTATAAACTTCCAAGTCAAGTGGTGCTATACAGAGACTTTAGTCTTGGACTTGGAATAATCTTAACTTGCACCGCACTAGCGAAACGAAATTCCATCGTAAAGTTACGACTCTAAAGTTGTGCTGTTGCTTTCTCCTTGCTTTCACTTTCTCTCAGCTCCTTTTCTTATGGGTTTAGCTGCAAAGTCAAGTCAAGTGAAGTCAGTCTGAAGGAGGATGGGCAAGATAGATCAGTGTAAAGCAATGACATGGCATAGCATGGCAGGGCCCAACTCAGACCACTCTTGAGGCACTAAATTGATGCTTGGAGCAAAGAGTGAAAGATACTTAACATACAGTTACGATTAGGCCTGACGAGCTAGAGATGGGCCAGACTCCTACTCTATTAGTCCATCCATGCATGTTCTACGAGTGCAAACGGAAGAAAGGAAGGAGACCTTCTGGCTGCAAACCAGTGGAACAAATTACAATTCTAATTCTTCAATCAGAATGATACTTTCCACCCAGTAATCAAGAGAATGGGGAAGGAAGTGGAAGGATTCACTCCAACGACCCCTGAGGTTCATTTTGAATTTCAACGAAAAGATGAATGGAGAAAATGCGGATACGAATGCATAATTGTTTGCCTTTCCGCGTTTCAGCATTTTATATAGCTGAGGGACAAACTTTAACACGAACGACGAAGATGCTTAAAGAAATGAAAATAAATTTATTAGAAAATCTTGAAACAAAACTCCTACGGAACCTCATAGAATAAAATTTTGTATTTGTAGTATCATTTCCCTAGATAAAAGTATTGAAAATATACACTATACTACTTCATTTTGTGTTTGACGAGTGAACTCATTAGTTCCATAATTCTCTGTTCCCAGAATATTCGGGATTTGTCATTACTTTGTGGATTTGTGGATTAGTTTCTGGCTTTCTCTTCCCAGAACTGAAACTATGAAATCACATCCGGACTCTGAAATATCAGATCACTAGAATTCCATAGAATCAGATGGCAAATAATTCTCAAACTTTTCGCATTTATTTGCTCTTGCACAGATTAAATTCCAGTGAATACATTACATGAGTATTAGTTCCCACGAATGTTTGTCCGGTCACTTGAATTATACAGGGGAATACTTCTGCATTCTTGCAGATCAGATGACCTTATGACCGAATTCATAATTGAATTTTCTTTGAAATGCCTTTCATCGGATTGATTATGGTATATGGTATAAATGTATGGATTTTTATATGATGAGTTATGATTTGTTATTTGGAAGTGGTATTTTGATCTCACGAATTTATACACAGCTTTGCTTTGCAGCGGCATTTCTGTCTGACCGAGTGGGTTAGATTTTAATCAAGATAAATGTCATTTATTTCACCAGCCGCCGAGTAGTGCTGAGAAACCGCTACCTCTGCAGGGGTGATCCTGGGCAAGTTAACTTTATGCCCTATGTAATAACAAACACCAGAAGGAAATAAAAAAAGAATCCGATGGTTGTTGTTGGTCCCAACTAAACTTCTGTTTCATTGAAAACAGCAAGCCCACTTTCCCCCGCTTGTTTGTGTTTTATTCTGGTCTGGAATTGTCCGATAGGAATCTTTGATAATGAAATGATGCTTCCTGACTTTCGGTTTGCATTTTAGCTCCAGTAGCTGTAGCTCAGCAGGGATTGAGGAATATAATCATCGTAATCATAAGAATACATTACACATTACCGCCCATGCCGTGCTGTTACGTGAATCATATCATTCATAACGCATCTGTGGTGCATGAGCATAAGCATATGGACCCCAGTGCCCAGTCAGTCTTTAAGATGCACCGTCATTTCAATTTCTTTTGAAAAAATAAAACTTGGGTGCCCCCACGCGTGGAACATTATAATATCAATGACTTGGCAGTCGCCGTCCGTCACCGTTCTCCCTTGCCACTG
>WJEZ01000881.1:0-21893 GCA_009869925.1 Thalassaphorura encarpata
GATTGAGATAAGACTGAGTTTATTGAGGGTACTTTGAGAAATAAAGTTCTTCCAATGCATAACTAGCCAAACAGATGAGCAAGGTGACCCTTACACTAGCCAGTTTTACTGTGTACAAACGGCAAATGAAAGTGCCGTGGCTGAGTCTTTTGCATAGATAATAAAATTTTGGAGTCAAAATCATTTCCGAAATAGTTGGGTCAAATTATTAAAAAGCAAACCAAAAGTACACGTTTCAAATGCATTTTCTTTATTTTAAAATTTTCCAAGTATTTTTAAACTCATCTATAGATTGCATATTGTCGGTAACAAGTAGGCATAGTCATTCGAATTGAATTCTTGCTCACGTTAAATGCTTCTTTCTAAGTCCAACACTGCAAAATTTTGTTAAGAATATACGGAAATAAAAATTACATAAATCATCTAAACTTAGTACATCATAAGTTAATTAAATAGAAGTATGAATGGAAAGGTTTGACTGCGATAAAATTCACGTTCACTCGGCATACTAAATCTTTTTTACATTTCTTCCCTGTGTCGAAAGTGATATGAATGTGAATACTTCCGTATCGAACGTCTGCTAGGTTTCGGGGGTTTCTTTTTATTTTCTGGATTAGGTTTGTCGTGGGGTGCTATACGCAGTACGCAGCGTCGATTCTTTTCCTGGAGACGAGCTGATTTTCTATTGCCCTTGAATGACTGATTGCTATTGACTGCTAGGTTTCGGGGGTTTCTTTTTATTTTCTGGATTAGGTTTGTCGTGGGGTGCTATACGCAGTACGCAGCGTCGATTCTTTTCCTGGAGACGAGCTGATTTTCTATTGCCCTTGCTTGACTGATTGCTATTACAAGGGATTGTTAAATTCATCATTTGCGTTGGCCTTGCTTGATGCTCATCAGATTCTTGAACTGGTTGAATATCTGCTGTTAGAACTGAACTTGGCTTAGGAGATTTAACTTGATTTTGATCGAAATCTTCATCATCGGAATATAAATTTGAAACTACATGGTGGTGATTTGGAGATTGTGCGAATTCATCCTCAATTGGAAATTTTTGAGCATAATTTGGAGGCTCAATCCATTCAGGTGCGGATTCATCAACGTCAACTTTTTCTTCTTTAATTTTGAAGGACACAAAGGGCAATGAAGCAACGTCAGGCAAAATTGGGAATTTTTCAACCTTTTCTGTTCTAATGAAACAATTGCCTACATGCATTTCCTGAATCTTTGAAGTATTAAGAGTGGTCGCATCAAATCTAGGAATTTGAATTCTTATTTGCTTTTTGAATAGAGAAGATTTTGAAGAATGATCGGCAATGGTTGAGATTTTTGGCTTTGTTGATGTCGTTGGAATTTTGTCAATGTGCTGAAGGAAGAATGGATAAAGGTATTCCCGAATTTTGAATGTCGTGAATATTTGCCATGAAATTTTGAATATTCTTAGAATTCTCTTCACTTTTCTTAACTTGGCAAATAATATTTTCGTTTTCATCAAGTTTGGATTTTCTGAATTCTGAACTGGGTCCTGATTCAAGAATTTGATCGTCTGGTATTGGAAGATTTACTATAGTCGTTGGTTTTTCACATTTTTTAGTTTTACCATTGTCAGGAATGTGGAAAATGGTCTCTTCGGGTCGTTCTTGTAGCAATGGCACTGTGATTTTGTCAAACACTAAATTTGTATTCACTAATTGCACAATGTGACAATTCCATTTGACCTGTGGCAGTTCCTTCATGGTTATCGGTTCAGCTTCAATCAACACCTGATCTCCCACCTTGATTACAATGGGTCCTTGGGCTCTAGAAATTCAAGAGTTTTGTTGCATGTAAACTTTTCTAGATATCTATTGGAAGTCAATTGGAGATAAAGTAAAATGAAACTGCAAAATTTCCGCTTACCTTCTGTTAAAACATATTTCGGGTCCAACAAACCCAAAATCTTCCGTAATTGATGATACAAATCCAATGTGAATTCTATTCGGGACGTGAATATTCACTTCCGGGAAAGGGAAATGAAAATTGTGTTGAATTAGTCAGAGCATTAGCAACAGGTTCCATTCTTGGTCTACACCGTTGATCAAATCCAGAAGGTGGTTGAAATCTACGAATATTTCGGTTATGTTGTCGTCTGTTCCGCTTTGCTTTTGATTTAAAATTAAAAGATCTGTTTTGAGGTTTGCTTTTAAATTGAAATTCCATCCATTTAACGTGAACGGGTGGGGCTGGTATTTGAACTTGAGGATGTCGAGGAAGCATGGGTAATCTCTGCGTTAGCATTTGCATCAAACGTAGTGGAGTATTCGAAGAAAATCGTTGAAACGAAACAGCGATTCTGATTCTGATATCGGCAACCGCAAGAGAGAGTGAGTCTTTGATGGACACTGTTTTGCATTTGCACCCATTGTTGTTGTGGTTGACTGCGAAAGTGTCTTGGCCATTGATGACATTTCGTATTCATCTTGCTGGATTTGATTGAATAATCTTTCCTTTTAGAGTTTTTTCGAATTTAGCAAAAATACTGATAAAATTATTCAGTTGGATTCGACGATGGTGCAGGCTGGTATTCCCATGTGCTTGGTATATTTGTTCATCATCTGTTCCAGGTTTTTCACTCCTGATATGTCTAGATTTTACACTTTTACATTTTAATGATTGTACATGCACTGACCAATTCCTCAACTAGTAACATTTAAGTATTTATCACAATTTATTCAGTTTTGGCAATTTTTGCTCCACAATGACTGATGCCGTAATGCTATAGTGAAGTCGATTCGATACTAAATTTTTAGTTTGAAATCTTCGTTTAAAGAGGTAGAAGGTGACTGAACACAACTTTGTAAAGATCTAGTTACAAGTGAAAAGAAAAAATTCAAGTCCCTCGTATTTTATCTGTCAAGACTGCGACAGGCAAAGAAAAGGCCCTTGGTCGTTTCACCTTCAAGTTATCGGATAAACCCAGTAGGCCCAAAACAGATGCTACGACCATTACGCTGAGTCCTGGGAAATGAGTTCATTTTTGCTTTGAGTCAGTACTTTGACTTGTCAATTTGATTTAAGAATGCAAGGGTATTTAGATGGGCTGGCTTTGGCTTTGGTAGATTTGTGAACTTGAGGCTAACTTATGCCTGGACCATTACATCGGTTTCGGTGACTTGGCAAGTAGTTGTACTTTTTTTCAATGTTTCTGCATTCTTAAAGGGACTCAAATTCTGGAGCAAGTTTGTATCACAATGGGTATGCATGTTACCGAAAAATGAACAACTTACCGACTTTTTAAATGACTAAGCTAACTGTACATTAAGTGACATTGGAGACAAACCGCTGGGCTAATAAAACAATAGGAACCTTTCATTCTACATTTCTCAGCGGTCACTGCCTAGCTAATAAAACTTCTTAAAGTCATAAAACAGGTGGTTTGTCCCTTTTCCATGGAAGGAAGGGCTCCCAAGTAGCTAGCAAGAAAAGAAGCACAAGTCATCTATTCAGTGCAAAGTATCAAGTAAATTATGTGATGTCAACTGGCTAGCAAGTCTCAGTTTAAAAAAATTCAAAAAGTAACTCCAAAATAAGATTCCAGTTTGTAACATTTTACAACACTCATTTTACTTTGGATGAAGAGATCAAATGATAAATACGCAGTGTAAGTGTAAAGGTCTGAATCTTCTCCCTTGGATTTGGATTGAGCTGATAAATTTGAAGTTTCAGTGAAAGTCAAAAGACATCTTGAAAGAATTATGGGAAGAATATACGTACAGAGTAAAAAATTAAAGTCGTCTCTGTTATGTCACCCCTACACTTTAAGACAATACCAGATCAAATTCTTAAAAAGGGTCAGGTTCATAAAGTTCAAATGTGTTTCACACGACCATGAAATAAATTAACTGGAGGAAACTAGGGGGTAGAAATGTCTCATATTTTCACATTCTAATCATCTTGAAGGATTATAAATTTTATTTATGCCGACAGAATTAGATGGTACTGTTAATTTATATACTATAATATTAATATTAATCTCCATTATGTACTAAATATTGAATCATTTATGAATCCATGAATAAAACTTGGCTTTTAACAATAAAGAGGCTCAGCTTATTTTAAAAGATATTCACAGAGTCTAAAAGAATGAATAAATAAGACGAGTCGATCTTCTATTATATAATTTTCAGACAATATATATTTTTTATAATTCAGCTTCACTCCTATGATTCTTAGCGTTCACCGAGACGAGACTGGATCGACCTGGAACTGTAGTACTCTTGACGTTTACGAAAATATTTACATTCATCTTCATTATGGTTGTATTGCCTACACCAACTACAATAGAGGNGACCTGGAACTGTAGTACTCTTGACGTTTACGAAAATATTTACATTCATCTTCATTATGGTTGTATTGCCTACACCAACTACAATAGAGGTCTCGATGATTTATCCTATAAGGAAAATTTTAAAATCACAAATTGCCGAGAAAGAATAAGGACATAAATTATCATATTTACCTCAAATGCCTCTTTTCTTCCAAGTGATGGTGATAATTTTCATGGCGCTGACGAAACTTGTGGAAATCTGAGGGACGCACGGTTAATTTTGTCTGTCTTTGTCGACTCTCGTTTGACCCAATCAAGTTTGTCACTCGTGGATCTCGTACAATAAGTACTGTTTCTCGACTTGATGATCTAGAACTGCATTCTCCACTGGAGGAGTGTTGTCGATCACTCGCCCTGATTTTGTCTTTAGAAATTTCACGTTTTCTGGTAGGGTTTCTGGATCTTTTGTGGCTTTCCTGGAATTTCGCTGCCGGAGATGGACGAATAGTCTGTTTTGTTGGTTTTTTGTTTCCACGATTTTTGGACACCGGTAAATCATTGCACTTCTCATTTGTTGCCCTTGGCTCTAGTGCTGACGGACTGATGCTTGCATGGACATCAAGACTATTGCCTGGATGAACTTCCGGGGTAATGACTTCCTGATTTAAACTATGTTGATTAGGCGCCGTTATAATTGAATCTGAAGCTGGGAAATCTGTAGAATTTGTCTCTTCCATTGATGACAGGCTGAAGTCCTCAGTCGCTATTTTCTCTTCCTTGATTTTGATATGACCTTGCACAGGTGGTTCGTCAAAATTGGAGTTTGAATTGATTATGTAATCCTGATTTGGCATTTTCTCATTTTCCTTTTTGATTTCAATGTCCGGTTCCTGGGGTGGGAGAGTAGGTAAAACTGGAAGATCTGGTGTGCTCCCACGAAAATTGGTTTCCGGAGTTTCCATTTCCAATTGTTCATCAGTAAACCAGTCGTCAGTCGGTTCCGAAGTACTAGATGAGCTTATGCTTTCACCATTTAAAGTATTTTCATTCGAATCTTTTTTCATTGACTGTTCAGTTTGAACTGGATCACCCATAATAAATTCAACTTCCGAATTTATTGTTCCTTTTTCTGGAAAATTTGTTATTGCAATTTCGATTGGGCCAGGAATTTTTTCATTGTCCACAAAATTAACAAGAGAATTGGGCATGAAGTGGTTAGCGAGTTTTAATGTTTCCTTAAACTTTGGATTTGGGGAAGTCTTGATATCAGTTTTTGTAGTCAATTTTAATTTGCTTGGGCGTTCTGAAATTTTGGACCTTAGAACTTTCTTGGCTTTCCGGGTAATCCTTTGCGAGATATTGCGGCAATGAGTCATAGCAAAAGCATTTGAGTTTGATCCTTCTTTTCGAACTGGTGAAATAAATTTGCTATGTAAAATAAGAACAAATATAAAGAAAGGAATTTGGATTTGCTCACCTTCTTGTGCATGTTCAAATGGCACTGTGATTTTGTCAAGCTTAACGCTCTTGTCGACTAGTTGTACTTTGCTACAATTCCATTTGATCATTGGCATTTCTTTCATAAGCATGGACACAGCTTCAACAAGGACGTAATCCCCAACCTTGATCCTAATCCCTCCTTCGACTTTGCTATGGTTTAAAAATATTTGTGTAGGAAGGGAAAACTATCCACAAAATAAAAAAACTGCAAAGAGACTCACCTCTCATGGAAAAAATATTTCATGATCAACAAAGCCAAAGTCACCGTCCGACGTCATTGTTGTAACATAGCCAGTGAACAATCGAGTTGGTTTGGGTCCACTTTCTATTTTTGAAATTTTCAGCACATTAGTCGGTGGTGCACTAATTTCTGCCGATTTCAAGGCGGGACCTGGTCCCTGAAGCTGCTCATGAAAGTGGGGCATTGGACCAGGCAAATAATTATTGTATAATGGGAAATGCTGGGCCCAGTATTGGTGATGTGGGTTTGAGTTCAGGAACATGCCACTTCCACTACTGTTTCGATATTCGTAACTCATGTCATAATTATTTTGTTGGGATTGTGGCCAATTTCCGAGACTATCAGGAAGTGTCATTTTCAGATGTGATTGGCCTTGTGGATAATTGGGATTCATTTTGTACTGTCAATTGTCACTTTTAATGCTTAAAAATGAGTTATTTTATTCGAAAAAATAAACTTTAGAAAACTGAAGTCAATTTGTGATTGTCTAGAAACTTTTAGAAACTTCGACATTGGAATGCTATTTTAATTCCTTGTAATTGGATTTGGATACACTCCAAAAATATTAAAATCGAAGCCAATCAATTTTACAATCCTAGATTAAAGATTGCGAGAGTTCCTTTAATTTGAAAATATTTTAAAATCTAAAATTTCGAAGAGAACTCTTGGGCTGCGTTTGCGTGTGGATTCTTGTTGTGAGTGAAGAGAAGATGGTCAAGTCAACTTGTTATATGAGTCAACACATATAGGCTTTATAATACTTACTGTACCCTTCATTCCTTTGGTCTGGAGGACACTGAGTCATTGGAGTAAGATTAAATCCAGTGTATCTTTGTGCAGAACAGGGGCAGACGAATTGGATATCAAACGGAAGTGGATTATGTTTAGTCTTAAATAAATAATGTTGAACCATGAAGGGATAACAATGATAATGGAGTGGGAGATGGTCAAGCTTAGCTTAGCTTAGCTTAAACTTTAGACTTAACAGAACTCCCTAGCCCTTGTGGTGCTTTGTTTGACAAGTGTGATATCTGTTTGTTTGAGATTTTTGAAGAGCCCAAAATGTTTTATCATGCTTATGCATACTGTGCTTAAGAGACAGCATGACCTATTTACTAGTACAATACAACTTTCAGCACTCATGATACAATCAAACGACCCGAGTTTGTTTTATTGTCAGCAGTTGTCGTTTTGTATTGAGAAAATTCTGGGATCGTAAAAACTAAGGCTGGTGAAATATTCACAATATAAAAAAATGATGAGCTGGTTCAAAAGAGGAAGGGATAATTTTATGAAATGATTGCAGGTGATCTGCTCGTGCTATGCTAGCCAGATTAATGAGCAGTTGTTTTCAAAATAAATATTTAAGTTAGGTTCACGTTTGTCATCCACCGATACTTTGTTCCTACCTCCTCATAATTTCCCAATACGTTACAAAAAATAAGCGATTGTGTAACTAAATTTTCCTTACTCGTTAGAGAAGCTTTAAAAATTTCAAGTTGAAATTGAAAGTGAACAAAACGTTCTTTACGTTTAAAATCGTTAAATAATGTCAAACTAAGGCTGGTGAAATATTCACAATATAAAAAAATGATGAGCTGGTTCAAAAGAGGAAGGGATAATTTTATGAAATGATTGCAGGTGATCTGCTCGTGCTATGCAAGCCAGATTAATGAGCAGGTGTTTTCAAAATAAATATTTAAGTTAGGATCACGTTTGTCATCCACCGATACTTTGTTCCTACCTCTTCATAATTTCCCAATACGTTACAAAAAATAAGCGATTGTGTCACTAAATTTTCCTTACTCGTTAGAGAAGCTTTAAAAATTTCAAGTTGAAATTGAAAGTGAACAAAACGTTCTTTACGTTTAAAATCGTTAAATAATGTCATAAAAATTATTCTGTTACCCTACTGCATTGCATCTAACTTGGGAAGAGTAGGCCCTTTCCTTAAACATTCTTCAAACTCCAAAAAAATATTTTTCATTATTTCACAATTGATCTTCACAGGATTCTTGGACTCATAAAAAATTATTGGTAACTTAACAGTATAAATCTCCGGCCTAAAGGGTTGAGCTTTGAGCTGTCACTTTCTGTAATGCAAAGTTTTTTTTACTATTCCCATATTGAAAAGGCCACACAACAAAGTGGAATTTAAGAAGTTTCGGATGCAATTACTGAAAGACTAGTTCCTTCTTATTGTTGGAACAAATTGCGTAAAACCAGGGGAACTTTCCTCCTAGAAAAGTTTAAAAAATTGAGTAAGGTAAGCGGCAGCTGTAACTGTGCTGATGAGAAGATTTTTTAAAAACTTTTTATTGAGTTTAAACAGAGTTTGTATGTGTGTGGTCTCCGAAATAAAACGATGCGCTTACCTAGGTGCCTTATCAGTTTACAAACGATTGCATTGAGTAAAAACTTGATTAAACTAACTTCGCTCAAGTGGAAAAGAATAAAAGAATAAACACACTTTCCTTTCTTATTGCAAATGAGAACTTTTTCATTTTACTCTTAATTTGAACTTATTTTCTTAAAACTGACCGGTGGTTATTTGATATTGCTCATTTAAAAGTTCTTGTATTATTATTCTAGTCTGTTTTTATTTCCCTTCATTGATAATAGGTTTGAATTATGAAATTCTTTAAACGATTATTAAATCAAAGTTAATTTAATCTTGAACTGGACTAGCTTTCTTTTAAAGATCAAAATCATGTCTATACTTTTAAATTGACAAAATTCTTGAAACAAATTGCGAATAAAATTTGCGACATTCATTTCATAATTTATTACTCAGAATGTTTGATTTTCTGCCTAAGTCTCCTGTTAAGTTAGTGAATATGTAAGTTACACATGTGCTAATTTTTATAGCTCGGTATTTTTGCTGTTCATACTGTTCAAGCCCAACCGTCTAATTTGCAGATGCAGTTCAATTCCCAACAATCTCTCCGTCTAGACTTTTTGATTTTTGGCTTAGGCGATCTTCGTGTTGGAGATAGAGTTGATTTGCGATAATAGCATAGATACTCTGGATGATGGTATTTAAGCCCACAATATCTGCAGGGCTTTGGTCCAGCAAGTAGTGCACGACATTTGCTTGTATCATGTCCATTGGTCTCATGATATTCGCAATAATGATCGTACTTGGGTCCAAGGCGTTGGCGAATCGGGGTGACCGAATTGGAGTCATACTGATTATCCATTACAAAACATCGACGATCCTGATTCCTATACTTCTCCCTGTTGTTCTGTTTCCTCAACCCCATGTCGTGTTCCCTGTAAGAATATTATAGAATATTGGGTTTATTAAATTGAACAAAGTGCACAATTCACCTTTTCCTGCAATTTTCTTCCAAATGACGGCATTCTGTATCTGCATAATTGTCAATACGCGGTTCAATTGGTAGGTGAGAGGGGTCGTCGTCTTCTTGGTGAGGACAAAGGAGCGCATGCATCTGACATCCGTTTTTTGAATTCGCTCAATTTTGCCTCATCAGCAGCAGAAGTCCTCCCTCGGGAATCCTGCCGACCGCGATCGCGTCGATCCTTATTTGTGTGTCTGCCTCGGCCAGTAGAGTTTGCTTTCGCGGATGAAGTGGTTGAACATCGACTGAATTCCCCAGATGAGTAAGTATCCCGCTCAGGCTTTCTAGCCTTATCTTCGTTTTCATCCGTTCTTGGCTTTGATATTCTGATCGGGAAAGGACAATACTGGCGTCTTGTTGTCTTGGATCTTGATGGAATCGTCAACGTTTCCTCTCTAGAGGATGATAGACTAGATTCGTCTGATTTACTTGTGACGCTGCGATTACGACTTAAAAGCGTCTCGAGTCTGAGTCTGAGTCGTGTTGAGGTGAGTACGAATTTGGACCCTCAGATTGTGCATCTTCGTAAACATCCGATTGGTCTCGATTAATATTCGGCATTGCCTCTCCCGAGTTGACAATTACGGGAAATTCAGAATAAGGAAAAGTCACAAAAATCAAGAAAGTCAAACCAAGTTAACGTATATGCGGTTAATGCTAGATATGCCAACCAAATTAGAACCCCTTGGAACTAAATTTTAATTTAATTCTTCACTGACGACGCTAACTCAAATACATCATGGAGTCTAATCCAACCACATAGTCAACAACCCACTATAACAGGCATTCCAATATTTTTAACAATTTTACTTTTCATTTATTACTAATTAAAAGTGTAAATACCACCTTCTGATGAAGACGACGGTTCCACTGTGGTTATGCCAGTATCAAAACAAACTCTTCATAAGCGAAATGGACCTCTAGGAACTTGTCTTATTTTTAAAAATCCAACCACATAGTCAACAACCCACTATAACAGGCATTCCAATATTTTTAACAATTTTACTTTTCATTTATTACTAATTAAAAGTGTGAATACCACCTTCTGATGAAGACGACGGTTCCACTGTGGTTATGCCAGAATCAAAACAAACTCTTGATAACTTGTCTTATTTTTAATTTATCATATTTTGGGCAATTTGTGTTACAGTATTTGGATAGTTTGAAGTTGATTTTGGGATTCGTTCCGGTCGATCCAGAAAACAAAATCCTCATTTTACTTTGAACTTTCTTCCTGACCTCATCTCATCATTTCTCCTCTCTCGATCTTGCGATAATTCCCAGTATTTATTTCGCAAAACTGCTAAATGTGCAGGTGTGGGATTAAATTTTCCATAAATAGATTCCAATTCCAATATCCTGCACCGGCACAAATGAATATTTTAATTCAATTATCAATCTCCCGACTAATAATTTACTCACATCAGAAGTCAGTAACATTTGGCTCAATTAGCGGAATTCGATTGATTTTTATAAGAGCTAATTATTCTATTTATTTCCCACAGTGTTCAAAACGTTTCACCCTCACACTCCCAAAATACCGAATGCGGGTAACTGGTTTCTCCTACACTTTACATCCAACCTCCCTCTGCAATTTGTGTACATGTCGACATTTCTATCGTGACAACAGAAGCAGTTGGCAATTCCAAACGCATAATCTTATTTCATTGGGTTAGAGAGCAAATAACTATGACAGTACAGTGCAACTATCATCTTTAATGTATTTCTAGTATAAATAAAATTCACTCGTACTTGGAATTTCTTATCTCCCAGATTAAATAAACCTTTGTAAATATTACCAGTTTCGCTTACCTCTACACAAATTCTTCCAACCCAATGCAATTTGTGTCTATTGAATTTGCACTACTCTACTCTTCATTGCAAAAATGCAGTTGAGCCATAACTTCGGTGTCTGAATATTTAATTGTTCTCTTTATATTTCAGTTTTTACTTTCCAGTTTCCCACACAAAAACCTCCCAAGCATTAAGCATAACTCTGCAAAGAGAAATCAAGTGAATATTGTAAAGGCAGATTTTTAGCAAATGATCCGCTAAATTCTCATCTATGGGAAGGATTCCATCCAGAACTAGATTCTCAAAATAATTCCAGCCCTGTAATTCAGGTGAATGACTAGAATTATAAATTCCAATTTTCCTGTGAAGCAATTTTCCAATTTTCTTGTGAAGTCGAAATCAACAGAAATTTTATCCATCCAAAATAAAATTTAGTAAAGATTTGATTACTTCATTTGAGGTGACTACGAGTCGAATGGTGAAGAAAATGTGGGATGAAAGTACATTTTTGTATGTGGCTAATTTGGCTTTGGATCATGAGAAACTCACAGGGCAATGTCAATATGTCAATGCATTCAAGAACCAAATGTTTTTAGATTATTTTTTTTGTATTTGACAGGTGAGACCTAAATAAATCGTAATTTTTAAAGAAAAATACAATTTATCAATTTTTTAGGGAAAGATAAAAATGCTCTCATTAACATTGGTCAAATATTTGAGTCGAAGGTCAGGAATATCTTTGACCCTTGGATTGGGCTCCATTGTGGCAATTCAAATCTCAGTCAATCCGATGAAATTCGTTTGTTTACATTGAGAGCAGAAAATTTAAGAGTGTCTAAATCCAGTGATTATGATGAGATTCATCTGAACAGTTTTATTGTATGGGATTACGTCGAGGGGTTTGTCGTGAATAACAAATGAACTCTCTGACCCTTGGGGTATTTGGGCATGTGGAACGGTTGCTGCTGCCGAGGAAGAATCTAATCAGGCCAGAATTCGGGGAATGGCTCATCATACGGTGATCAAAGATAATTCTGAAGAAAATGGATATGATTACGTTGATGAAGATGAAATGGTGTTTGGGAATTTCAAGAGCATTAGAATTCCCCAATACTCATAAGGTAAACTAACAGCCGAGGCGATAAATTACTGAGTTGTAAATGACGTTAATTTTTTTTCATTCATAACGATTTCGCTGCAAGAAATATTCTCCTTGGCAAGGACGGTTCTGTTTTTTGAAAATATAATTCCAGGTGACACTGCCTCAGCTTCAGCAAGAGTAGCACCAACAACGCAGACAAATCAGAGTAAGACTGTGTCGGTCTTAAATAATTCTGGAGGCGATCATTATTGGAATGTTGGGGTTTTGATCCATAACCAGAATTGCCACTCACTGTACAAGATTCGGATTAGCCGATTGATCATTAATCTTTGCTCCAAATGGAAGAGATTTTATGTCAATCAGCTCAAGAAAGGACCAGTCCGATGAAATGAACATGGGAATAACTCTGAAGTCATGAAGATACACAAGCTTGACATTCCATTAGTTCCATAATTCTTATATTTATTTTACTAAAAATTTTCCACACCAGTATTGTGTTAACCCAGTTTAATTCTTAGCAGTTAATGACACCCGTGTCGGGAATTTATCAATGTTGCACATTAGCGAGACCTGCGGTTGCAGTTACTGGAATCGTGGCCAGGAAACCCACAGTTTGTGCATATGGTTATTTTCCTTTTGTAGGCTCTGCACTCATCTGTCGAGTGACCATATAAACCAGAATTGCCACTCACTGTACAAGATTCGGATTAGCCGATTGATCATTAATCTTTGCTCCAAATGGAAGAGATTTTACGTCAAGCAGCTCAAGAAAGGACCAGTCCGCTGAAATGAACATGGGAATAACTCTGAGTCATGAAGATACACAAGTTTGACATTCCATTAGTTCCATAATTCTTATATTTATTTTACTAAAATTTTCCACACCAGTATTGTGTTAACCCAGTTTAATTCTTAGCAGTTAATGACACCCGTGTCGGTAATTTATCAATGTTGCAAATTAGCGAGACCTGCGGTTGCAGTTACTGGCCTCATGGCCAGGAAATCCACAGTTTGTGCATATGGTTATTTTCCTTTTGTAGGCTCTGCACTCATCTGTCGAGTGACCATATTGTTGATGATACGAACAGTATTTTTCCTCGCGTCGGATGCTACGGTTACTGGGTGCCTGACCCATGCGAATATCATTGTCTAAACTATTACGAGGATTCCGGTACGCTGAACTTAGACTGTGTTCTGTCTCAGATCTCAGTGGCTCTCTGGATGTGTCGCTGTAAATTTTAGTCAGAATTTACTATAACTACTCATGGACATAATAATATTTTTAGGAAATTAAAAATAACTCACGTAAATCGACCAACAGATACGTTGGGTGGAACATTGCGGTGGTTAAAATTGCTTCCATAATTTGAGTCTGAATGAAATTCATTTCTTGGGCTAAAAGTGTTTTCTTCATGATCCCTCTGATTGGGTTCGCTTAGTCTTCGTATCGGAGTAGGCAAAAGGGGTTGTCGCATAAGCGGAACCGGGGAACGACTTCTGGTTGATTTATTCTCGTGATTGTTGAACCCAAGATTGTCATTATCACCACGACGCTGAAGACTCCTCCGATCCGCCCTTGGTGATCGACGATGAGATCCAGTGGCTTGACTGGTTGCCACTGCAGTTCTTTTGAGTCCATCTTGTTTTACCTCATTTCGTTCATGCCTGCTTCTTTTATCCGGGGATTCTAATTTAGTTTTTGAATCCTTGCTCGTGGGTTGAGCACTTACGCTTTTTTCATCCAGTTTTCTTTTTCGAGTTTCTGACGTAGAAGCTTTTTTTGTACCTTTGGATCCTTCGGGCTTCTTTGTCGTTGCCGTTTTAGTTCTTGACGGCTGAGGATTAATGGTGGGTTTAATTTCAGCAGCACTAGAAGTTTGTGTAGTTTCTGCTGGTGCATTAAGAATAGGACCAGATTCTAATTTATCTGATTGATCCTCTGTTACAGCCACGGCGGGTTTTATTGAAGGAGGCAAAATCTGTGTACTTGCATTTGAATCCATTGATCCTTCATCCAGATTTTTCACTTCTTCCTTGATTGGGGCTGACAATGTAAATGTTACTTTGTCAGTGCTCAGTTCAGTAGCAACAGTAGGATTTGAAACTGGTTCAGCATTACGAGTAGGCAATTGATTTTCCTCATTTTCTTTTTCTGCTTTGATTTCAATGTTAGAGGGTATTTCCATTTCCAGAGTTTCGAAGCTTTGGGTTTGGGGTATACCCGGATCAAAAGAACCAGCAACATTCCAATTGTGAAGACGTTGACCATTTGCTAAATTAATTTGCTGAATTGTGTGATCATTTGCAATGGTTAGATTTGCATTAAATTCCTCTGTCTCTCCGTATTCTTGTACTGAGTCAGGCAATTCATTATTGGCATCTGAACTGAGTGTTTCTCCTGGAGGATTCATGATATCTTGGATTGGTTCCGATTCTGGAATATTTTCTCCCTGAATCCTCTCATCAAAAATTATAGTAACTTCTTCATTTTGCTGCAAATTTCCCGAATTTGGTGACTCAGATATATTTTCATCTAAGCAATGGAGCGGTCCAGTTGTGGTTGGATTAATCGTGGTCTTTGAATTTGATTTCCCGGATTGGTTTTCAGATTGGTGGAGGGTTGACTGTGACTCTGATTTATCCGAATGAATTTTTGATCCGGGTTTGTGCTGTTCTGTCCCATCTGTAGCTTCAGTGGTAAGGGAATTGAGTTGCGGAGATGATCTAGCTGGAACCATCTCTGGTTCGTCGTCTTCGCTTAATCGGAAGGGAACTATGATCGTGGTAGTTATTTTCCTGTGATCCCACTTAATGGTCCTGTCCTCCAGTAATACTACTGAGAGGCATTTCCACTTAATGTTGAACACGTCCTTCACGGCCAATTTTGTAGCCTCCAGATAGACGTAGTCTCCTACATTTAATTTCTTCACGGGTCCTTGAATGACACTAAAATAAAATATTTATTAGTAGAATGGGCAAAATTCTAATGCAAGGAATGAAATGAAAAAATAATGCACCAAATTTCTAGATTTCACTAATTGACGAATCAAATTCCTCACCTGTTTTCAAAGTAAATCTCGGAGTCGACAAATCCGAAATTGTTTTCAACTGAAGTTACCACTCCGGTATATATTCGAGTTTCAGTTTTTGAAATGCTAGATGAAGTTGGCACAGGATTGTGTGCTTTTCCCAATGGATTTGCATTAGCATTTGCTTCAGCAGCAGCAGCTGCTGCATTTGATTGACTTGCATGTGGACTATGTAACTGCAATGGGACAGAATTTGTAGAGGCATGAGCATGACCACTATGTACGTCTGGTGCGGTCCTAGTTTGGGCATGAGGTCCCGGATTTGGAATTTGTGGACAAGGGAGAAGACCTTCCCCATGCTGGGGATGAGTTGGCCATTGATGATGATGGGGAGATGTCATTGGCATTGGCGGTCCATGTGGTGGGTAATTGTTATTCATCAGAGGTCTTATTTGACTATAGTGTGGTTGTGGTTGATTTTGTGTAAAATGTGGAGGAATGGGCATGGGCTGGGAATATTCGTTCATCCAAGGGGGACATGGAGGACGATACGGTTGAAGATTTGGTATTGGTGGGCCTTGTTGATAATAATTTGGATTCATTGTATCTGGATATATCGTCTGAGTAAGGAAATAGTCAGTGGATCTATATGGGTGTAAGAATTAATTTGCAAAAAAGATTTCAGGCTAAACTATAGACTATGGAGGTAATTAATTATCCCTCTAACTTATTCTTAGAAGGTAATTCGATTATGCTAATTATTGCTAAGAGAAAATTAACAATTAGGCTAGAAGGCTTAGAACAGATGCATTATTCTTAATCTAGAAGATTTCAGGAATACTGAGGAACATTAGGAGTTCGGTTTTATTCCAGGACAATTTTAACTTTAGTCCTTTCTTTACCAAACTCTCCATCAATTCAGTATTACTCTTTAATCTTATGGCTGCAATGGTGCAGCAGTTATTTTATCAAGCCGAGACTTGAGTACCTATTTTATGATCCGTCCGATATTTCAGAAAACTTATAATCGAATATAATTTTTATTTATAATTATACTATGGACGGAGGGATTTGCACGAATTTCACTGTGACTTGTGTACTGTTGTCCGACACTTGCACTTTTATGTTGCACTTTGTTTTCAATTTGAAATCTTTGAAGACTTTAGGGCCAAAATTCTGTGTTCAGAGTTAATGTGTCTGCAATTGAGATTCCACCGAAAAGCAGAAATGCAGAAATTCTCTAATCCGGGTATAGAAAATGGCACTTCTTTTAGTAGAGCAGCAGAGCAGGCTTCTTTGTGTAGTGTGGATGTTGTCAGTAAGCCAGTACGAATTGTGGCACGGACCAATTTAAGTTGATTTCGTTGGATTTCCTTATCTTTTTCCTGGGTAATATTTCTGTGAAAAGGGAAGGAAGAACGAGAGAACTTTGGCTACGAGCAGTGCTAAAAGGTTGTGGCTTGGGCTTGTGTTGTGAGTGACTCAAAAGGTATTGGGATTTTGTATTTGTCTTTTCCTGAATTGTTATCGGTACTAGAGGGTAAGTAAGACTGGGAAGGAGATCGTGTACGCATCTCAGCTTAAACTATTCTTTTAGCTCTAACACAATGCGTACGTAGACGTAACAAACCCAGTAGAGAAACAAGTTTATGAACGAGTGAAGTGAAGGAAATCACTTTTACATTCTAATCTCAGGGCCACAGACTCAGGCTGTGCTGTGCAGTAAAGACTCCCACAGTCATTTCATTATTTCTCACTTACTTCATCATACATAATCAACTCAGCCTTTCCACTGCTTAATTTGACCAGGCTTGAACTCTCTTAGTGTTTGTAAATTTCCTTGGGCTATGATGTGTAAAAACAATCTTTTATTGTGCAAGAGTATGAGAACCTTGCTCAATCATGTTTAGTCTGGCAGAAAACCTTACGCAAAACGAAAACGCAAGTGGAATATTAACCAGTGAATGTTATAAATGCTAATGTTTTGCCAGAAGAGACAAGAGTAAGTCATATGTAGAATTCAAATGCATAGTAAATCATGTTTCACTTATCGGGTGGGCTTCTTTGTTATTTTAGCTAAAATAATAATTTGCTGTAGTGAATATTTGAAGAATTTTCAAGATGATAGCTTCAAAACCAATGTAAAGACACGAGTTGTCAGTCAATACTAAGGTCAGATTAAGACTAGTTAATTTACTAAATTAACATTATAGTGAAATTGGGGCAAATTACTCTCATCTCTTTGGATGGAAGGTTCTAAAGTTTTGACAGCGTCTAGGTACTTACTGTAGTTATTTGTTTTTGGGAGTCTGAGTTGAGGGCGGCAGACTATAATAAAATATTTTAAGGGTCAACTTTTGACTTGGTGTGGCCCTGAGATTATATTACTTTATTGCTCTGGTGGACTTCACTCTTCTTAGTCTCGCTCAAGGAGTCACGTCAACTTTTAAAAAAACACCGATAGGTACAACTGATGAACTGTGAATGTGAACTCAGGAAGATGTCTAATATATATTTTGATGCAGAATTTGAAAATTAAATGTTCTACGAATTCAAATGATTTGAAATGGACTTTTGGTTATGATTATGCAACAAACTATCCAATGCTGCTGCAATGTTTTCCCCTACCTTCAGTACAGCTTGTCTGCTACTAATAAAGATTCTTATTTAGGGCACGGATGTATCCTATTCGACTGTACTAAACCTACTCCAGTCGAAACTAACCCGGATCGTGCGTATCGATTTCTTTTGCTCTACGCAAATAAACACTTGTCTCCAACTTCTGGGTTAACATGCGTAATGCGTAGCTTCGGTCAATGGCCTTTCCTAGCCAAATGGTACGGGCACGGGGTGCTATTTTTCTTTCCATAAAAAAATTCATAACGTTATAAATTGACCAAAAGGAACTAGTAGCTCGTCCAAGTTGGTGCATAGTTTTGCACATAAATATATTGCATGTAATTAACAGTATATATGCATATTAACTTGAATGCTTTTATTGTTAAAAAGTTTTACATGAAATATTTCTAATCTTTACCATTTCCCACCTAGTTTAACTCAGCAGTAAAGTTTTTATTAAAATAATAGAAAACCGGTCCACTACTGGTTAATTTATTTCTACGACAGCTTTTCCTTAGTTTTTTCAGTTGGATATTGTTCCCACAACTGGGAATATATGTCTCGAGAGAATAATTAAAAATTCTTGGTTTTAATTTATTCTAAATTGAATTCGAGTAATTTACAGAAAATACATAAACTGAAGTAACTCATATTAGTTATACATTAGTTGTATAATAGATGGATTCAGTCTTACCTTAAATAAAACAAACTATCCTTGTTGGATGAAAAGTGTGAATGAGGGAACACTTGCATACAAACGCAAACGATGCAAAAGTTGGAATGGTTTCACTGGTTGATGGAAAATACACGGCACGGGTTGAGTTGTCGTGAACTTTCCGGGTATGGATTCGGATTTTTTGGACTTGGTTTGTTTCATGAGAATATATTCATCAGTCAAACACTTGACCTGGAATAACAAAGAAAGATTTGTAACGGAATACAAAATTTACACAAAATGTTGATAACTACTCTTTTCATCTCTCTGTGCAATAACTGAGCTAAACCTAATACACCATTTCGCTCTACGCATTACGCATTACGAAGAAACGGATTTGGCTCTAAGAAATTCTCGTTTTCAAGCATCTGCAACGCAGGTGCCATTGACTTCTCTCATCAAGTTCTCTTTTAGCCCTTGCCCGGATGTTCATACTATTTGCAAAAACAAGTATACTTTCCAAGGATTTCATCTTTTTATTTACACTATAAATGAAATTGTTAATAAGTGCAAGTTGGTTATTGTAGTTGTTTCTTGTTATCTCGATTTTCTAACAATTCTGTTATTTTGGAAGAGAACTGAGAATAAGCTTAAAACAAAACTTACAGTACTGCGTACCTCCGTTACAAATCTTGTTAAGTTGAAGAAACTCTCAGGAGACCTGTTTAACTTAACCAATATTATTCTTAGTCCGTTAGAACGCTAATATCAACTGAAACTGAATGAAGACTGAAGTGTACACCGCTCACTCAAATGAGTCATTTAAATGCCTCTGGTTGTGGCTAAAATAAGTCCAGATAACCTTTGGATGGCCGGCAGAATCCATTTCCACACCTTGCATGCAACTAGACCATAAAATTGTTCCCTTCGCTTTCAGTCTTTCAACACAAAAAGCAATTAAAAATAACTCATGTTGGGTTCTGGCTCAGTACAAAATCTGCGTTGGAATCTGGACTCAAATCTTTATTTTTACTGGATAAATTTCTGGTCGTGTGTGTACTTTTCTCATCTATGCGAAAATGAAATTTAATGAGCTTGATCTTCCCTTGGCCTTGGGTTTTACGATTTTATTATCATTCGTCATTTACTCACTTGAGTGAATGAAACTCACATATACATGGTTCAGCAAAATATTTTTCTATTGCCTGAATAAAACTAAACATTTTGTTGTGTAATAAATGAATTTTGCTATCATTTGGATTTTGTCAGCTTTCTTAAAATATCCGAGGAATCCCTTCCGTATTTTTAACTCTGGACAAGAATTCAAATATTTGCTAAATAGTATTTTGTCTTCATTGCTCATCCCATTCAGCCCCACTTTTAATTGTCTTCTCCAATTGCGAATTAAACGTTTGGATTCATCATTGTATTTTGCCAAAATTGCATGTGCTGCAAGAATGCATATTAGTCCAACGCATGTATTGGCAGATAGAGTAATGAGTCCAGCTTTATCCAGGCGAGCATCGAGTCGAACCAGAGCACAAAAACTTGCGACGGTAAATCCCATTAGAATGTTAACTACGGTAACAAGCAAATAGTCACCCATGATTGAGTTCCATGAATTTGAAAGAACTTGGAGACCTCGATACAAATACAAAAGGTAACCAGGGTTCGAATTCACAGCAGCAGCTCTATAAAAATTAATTCAAGTAACTTTTGATGTTTGTCAGTGTCAATAGAAAATATGGATTACCGTGAAAGCCCTGAAAGTGTGTCGAGACCACTGAATATAAAAATGCCAAGAGCTTCTCCATAAACCAAGACTATGGACCATGAGGCTGCTACCATCCACCAATGTGGAATTCCTAATGACAGAAGAATCCAGAGCTGCTTCTGCATTTCGACCGGAAAGTAAGAACTTATGAAAACTGGTTCGAAATATCGGAAGGTTGCAAGTGCATAAAGTAAGAATGGGTGCACAATGCCCACGTATAAATTTATTCGTTGTATTCTGCTTCGGAGTCCAGTTCTATTATAATTTGTCTTCTGCCGACAGACCCCTAAAATTAATAAAATTTATCACCAAATCAACTTCTCAACGAAATTCACTTTTATTTCCTTACGCTCAACGAATTGATTATACATCAGGACTTGGTTCCAGAATCTAAGGATTTCCTGTCTTTTGTGAGCCGTAAATATTTGGAGCAAACAAGGAAGTGAAAATCCAATGGACATCATAAAATAAATTACCAAACGTCCATTTTTCCTTTCTGGATCAAAATAATACGACACAAGACCAAAAACAGTGAATGCTAAATTGAGGACCATGCATCCGCATGTAATTCTCCACAGAAATATTGAACATGGGCTTGTTTGTACAACTTTTGTATGTTTATTCCCAATCCACTTGAAAGGAAGACTTTTCAAGAAATTCGAGTATTTAAGGACGAAAATCAGGTTCATCTTTCTATTGTAGAACTGATATCCAAATTGTAGTTGAAGCGTTTATTGCAAGTTGAAGTAACTCTGTAATTGAAGTAATAATTTATGAATCATATAATGTTTGGTCTTGTCTGATTTTGAATAATTACTGGTCTCTTGTGGGTAACACTTGGGACGAATTGGATTTAATTACTAGAATACTGTCCTTGGCCTTGTTTATAAAATATTGACATGTACGACGATTTGCGACACTTGTTCTGTCTAGATTTAATCTAGAGAATCGAATGAAATCGATATTGAATGGGCACATTCACATTTCATTTCACATTCAATTAGAACTCCTAATTTCTTCTACCGTTTCATCAGAGCCACGACTATGAGCCAAGTCTACAAAGCACTGTAAAGCACTCTCAATTTTAGAAAATCTACTTGAGAAATGGCTGGAAAAATAAGTCCACAAACGTACCATAGTTTTTGCAAAACACACATTAATTTGCATAATAATTGCCAAACAAAAAGTCAAAAGTATAACCCATTTGTGACTATCAAACATTCCCTTAAACAAATAAAACGGATGTTGATAATAAAATGAATTGCAAATAAAAATTCTAATATAGACCTCTTCATTTTATTTAACATTAGAATTCATTAATAACCAATAACAAATTATAAAGTGGAAACAGGTATAACCAAATGAAATTTAGTTTCGGCACTTGAGAATCATACTCAAATACGACAAATCCAATCTAAGATTTGGATGTCAAAAACTGATCTTAAAAACTCCGAACCTATGATTGATTTTATCCAAGCAATGGAGTTTCAAGTTGGACGCTAGGACTCCTT